>OVAP01005903.1:0-12436 GCA_900406295.1 Aurinia saxatilis
AAAACAGGCTAGGTGTGTAATGAGAGGGGGCTAATATTTAGAGGTGAGGCTCGTGTGTTTAGGGTTTACCGTTGATGGGTGGTTAGTTTTTTGCCCAAATATTTCCTGCAAGTGCACATGTCTCGCAGTAGTACTTAGGGATCGTATCCACAAGAACAGATATAACACATTAGCACGTCCAATTTCACTCGCACTATGAAGCAAAAAGAAATGGGTTTTGGTTACGATCGATCGGTCGTATGAACTGATCGATCGTTTGAAACACTTCTCGGTCGATTGCAGATTATGCGGTCGATCGATTGCAGATTATGCGGTCGATCGATCAATGCCTGAAAATGCTAAAACAAAATAAACGTGAGAAAATTCAATATTAAAAGGCGTTAGGAAGCCAGGTAATGCATNTTTGAATTATTCAGGGTAGTAATTATGTAAATCCTAGTTTAGGCTATATAGTTGATTTCACTCAAAACTAACTATCCTTATGGTCAGGCTTAGCGATTCTAGTTCAGTTGATATCCCAGTTAACTCTAACATATATCCTTTCAGAAAGAGAACCTATGGGCTGATCAACCAATCAATCTAGGCATTAAGTTCAAGAAATCAAATCCTACTAAACTATAAATAGTAAAGCTTTCACTATCAAGTTCTGGATCTCTTACTCTAAGTGGTGTATTAGTAGCAGATTTATCCTATCATTTGAATTAAGTACTGATATGAAAGTAAGCCTGAAACTACTCATTACATAATCCTATTGCCTATTTACCAAACCATGATTCCTCCTAGAAAACCCCATTCCTAACTAAAGGACTACTCAGACATAACAAAAGTAGACATAAACACAATGAAAATTGCTTGTATTAAAAAGGGTTCAGAATAGTTTATCTGGAAATGCAGAGATTACAAACTTTTTCCTTGAAGCAGGGATCAAAACAAATGAAAACAAAGAAACTGAGAAAACTGATAAACTATAAGCCTGAACGCCTGGAAGCTTTAGAGAAATTTCTGATGTTTTTCTCGGCCTTCAGTCTTCTGTATTTATAGGGGGAAGGGTCGAGTAGAGGGTCGAGAAGAATCAGGAGGAACATTTGGATAGGAATCCAAATATTTGTGATTACCTTCAGTTGATCGATCGGTCGTAGCTATCCTGATCGATCAACTTTGATCTTTCAAAGCGTTTATGAAGATTCAGTATCTTCAACGTAAATAAATATCTACCCAAATGCAACGGTATAAATCTGCATTTGTTGTGGAACCTTCTTGACAAAATGGGCTTCGATCGATCGGTGGGCCTCTGGTCGATCGATTGGGCCTTCAAGTCTTGTAGGCTTCTGGATACTCCTTTAGTAATTTGGGCTTAACTTCTTACTCCTGAGGAATATTGACACGATTCCAAGCCCATGTGAAAGCTAACTCACGTGGCTTGATTTTTCTAACTCCTCACTTCATTCCAAAATGAACATCTGCTTCATCCGGGCCTAGACTTCTGATGTTGTTTTGTTGGATTTGGTAGAAAATGCCCCTTTGCAACCTAAAATGCATTGTTTTCACAAAAACACTTTGTAAACAGAAAAATGTGAAATCCAGTAGTTTATGTTTCAAATAAAATAGTTTCTTTAATAAAAACACCGAATTATCATATCGAAAAGTGTTAAAATATCATCACTATCAACCGTAGCGAAGAAAAATGTGATATGTTTGCAAAAAAGCAAGAGAGATCGGACCGCTTGATGGCACAGTTTCCCAATCACTCTCTCCTTAGCTCGGCTTTTTCCTCCCCCAGACTTAGATTCTTCAAAGGAATCTAAAGTCTTCTTGAACCTCCTCGTACTCTTTTAAACGTTTTCCACCTTTCTTAATTTTGATCTCTGATTTACCTGGCCTTTTTGCTACAAATATGGATCATAAAGCTTTTACAATATTTTTTTAAATTTTTTTTTTATATGAAGCTTTCACCATAAAGAGCAAGGCACGAAATTTACCTTTATTTTGATGAAATGTTACCAGGGAAATCAGCCTTGAAACCTTCTCTTTGAATCTCCATGCATGTATTAAGAGCGTAGCATGCTTTTCGCCAGTCTTCACGAGTGATTGGAAAAATGCGTTGGTGTCATCTCTCCGGCAGTTTTACACATACTGCATATAAAACAAGAAAGAAAAAGAGACTGCATGGGGTTTGAAAAGAGTTAGGTTTATGGGTGTGGTAGCAACTCAAAATAAGTTGACCATTCAGGATCAGCAAGAGAGTGCTAAAGTGGATAAGAAGTCCTGAATGGATTTGTTTTCCGTAGTCTAATACCTCAACCAAGAAAGATTTAAATTATGGTTTAGGTCCAAATTAAATAGAGTCAGAAATCAGAATTATTAAAGTACGTGCAGACCGAGATGTGCTGAGGAAGCTTGGGTATGGGGTTTCTAAAATAAGTGCCTCGGGGCAGTCTTGTAAAAATGGTCACTAGGCCGATGTTCCAGTTGTGAGTAAGGTCCTTGTTCCAGACCTGGATTGACTCAATAAAACATTTTTGACTCGATAAATGTTTTTAAAATGGGTGTAAAAGTACGTAAAAAGAAACAGACGAGTTAGATAACGAGGAATACCCCCCCTAGACTTGAATAACATCGTCCCTAATGTTGACAAGTTGTGAGAGCAAAATGGGAATTGAAATAGATTAAAAAGAGATGGAAAATGGTTACCTCGTTGTCCTCAAGTGTATCGAGTGACCTTCTTTGTCTTATTGGAATTGAAAAGCTTTTACAGGAATAGGAGAGGATTTGTACCAGACAACATCAGCATATCATCATCTGCCGTGTTGAAATGAGGAAGTGTTCATCCCTCATGGTCTTCATCGATCGATGCAGCCATTAATCGATCGAATCACAACATGATTCTCCTGATTTTTTACTCTCTCTCGATTAGTGTTGAAGTATGCAGCATTATCCTGGATCCCCAGTTGATTCGAATCACTAGCCTCTGATTTTCCATGGAAAAAGTAAAAATGAGCTTGTGAACGGCAGACGATCGATCGATTGCTGTTTAAGGCGATCGATCAATTCTTCATCCTCGTGGTTGAATCCTTGAATCCTATTTCCAGAGACACGAACAAATGCATTAAAAGTAAACTTAATCTAAGACATATCAGTGAGTTCCCTCCCACTCAGCGCTTTTGTTTAATGTCGGTTAGCTCGATATGGTTTGAAGATTTTTAGTTCTCTGGTGGGTAGTCGGACGATTGAGGCTCCTCCTCACTCAACTTTGACTTCTTTTCGGGCCTTGGGTCTTCCTGGAATAGCTTTCTCCTGACTTGTGGTCGTGCCAATGCCTTGACATTCACTGGATAGTGGACCGTGTCATCGACATGTTTTAGGCACACGCTTCCCTTTTCCATGACGATTATTACACCTGCGGAGCACAAAAATGGTCTAGCAAGTAGCATTGTTGCTTCAACCTTTGGGTCAGTGTTCATGATGAGAAAATTAGTAGGAATAAATGCACCACCTACTTGAACAATAATGTTGTAGGTAATTCCTAAAATGTCTCCGGGAGTGGTATCTGCTATGGTTATCCCTTGTGACAAATTATGAATGGAATAGATACCTAACCTATCAGCATCGGCCCTTGACATGAGATTTAAGCAAGCTCCCGAGTCACACATGGTGTTGTTGAAAGTCAACTCTTCGATGGAGATTGGGATAGTGAACTTCCCTGGATCGTCTCTCTTCTCGAGCATCTTCATGCGAGGAGTAGTATTCCTTCGTACATTGTAAAAGAGTACCCTCACATCTCCTGATGGTCCTTCGAATGAGCAGAATAAATCTTGCAATGGGTAGACATCCCAAGCTTCTTCGAAGGAGAAGTTTGGAGGGATCCTCCTCACTTGATTTTCGAAAACGTGGAAGAGGTTTGGTTTGAGCAGCAGTTTGGCCTCTTTAGGCAAAACCGGAGTGTCCTCTACTTTTGAAGCTTCTTCATCAGACGATTAGTTAAGCCCTTTCTCATCTGGAGCCCAATCGATCATCCCAATGTGTAGAGGTGTTTGGTCAGTTTCCACTGGTCGCTCGATGGTATTAGCTGCCATCGATCGATCGTCATCTTCCCTGGCTTCCTCTATCTTCATCACATCTATCTGCCAGTCTCGATCATAGTACTTAGGTGTGCAGGAGTTTCCCAGTTTGGCATCTATCAGATGGATGGTTTCCATGATGGGTTTCAGACTCTCATCGATCGATTTCATAAGTGCATCGATCAATTGGCTGGGTGGTGCATTCCCGATCTCGGCCTCTGGTTTGATCGATTATACTAAGTCCTCGAGTCTCCCGATGCGGCTGTGGACTCTACTGAAGTCATCCTCGTACTGAGTCTTGTCTTTCCTCAAGCTAAACCTTATGAAGCGCCCTTCTCTTGTCCTGTCATTTAGGCCTCTCTGGTTCTGTCCTATCCTCATGCTATTCCTGAGCATCTTGTAGTTCCTTAATCCTGGTGGTCATGGAGTTGATCTTTTGATTCATCTCATTAGTGAGATGGTCTAGCTTCGCTTCAATTCTTTCTTCGAAACTCTTTTGAGCAGCCAGGAATTGTGCCAGCATATCCTCCATCCTAGTGTTTGAGAACTCCGAGCGGAGTGGATGGGGCGGTTGAAATTTTTTACTTTCTCCTCCATAAGTATGGTAAGAGTCAATCATTCTAAACCCTTGGGACGGACCTGTAGAGCTACCGTGAGGATTCCAAGGTTGGTATGGTCTCCCGGGAGACGATAAATGCTTGTAGGTGTCATCACGAGCATCATTGCTTTGATAAGCCATGAGTGGCTACCTGAAACAAGTGAAACAAGATTATAAAAATGCAAAAACAGAAAATAAATAAACTAAAAATGAAATAAGGGAAAAGCTTAGTCTGGAGTTTGATTGTTATGTTAGTGGTCACTGTTGCTCCCCGGCAACGGCGCCAGAAAACTTGATGGGGATTAGTTTTCCCCCAAAATATTTCCTGCAAGTGCACAGGTCTCGCAGTAGTACTTATGTATCGTATCCACAGAGAGCAGACGTTAACACAGTAGCACGTCCAACTTCACTCGAGCTAAGCAGCAAAATGAAATGTTTTTGGTTACGATCGCTCGGTCGTATGAACTGATCGATCGTTTGAAACACCTTTCGGTCGATGGCAGATTATGCGGTCGATCGATCAATGTCTGAAATGACTAAAACAAAATAAACGTGAGAAAATTCAATATTAAAAAGCGTTATGAAGTCAGGTAATGCATCAGAGGATCCCAGTTTGAATTATTCTTGGTAGAACTATGTAATTCCTAGTTTTTAGTCTATATAGTTGAAATCACTAACAACTAACTATCCTTATGGTTATGATTAGCTAGTCTAGTTCAATTGGTATCCGAGTTAACTCTAACATATATCCTTTCATAAAGAGAACCTATGAGCTGATCAACCAATCAATCTAGGCATTAAGTTCAAGAAATCAAATCCTACTAGACTATAAATAGTAAAACTTTCACTATCAAGTTCTGGATCTCTTACTCTAAGTGGTGTATTAGTAGCAGATTTATCCTATCATTTATATTAAGTTCTGATATGAAAGTAAGCCTATAAACTACTCATTACATAATCCTATTGCCTATCTACCATACCATGATTCCTCCTAGCAAAACCCTATAAAAGACTACACAGACATAGCAAAAGTAGACATAAACATAATGAAAATTGCTTGTATTAAAAGTGTTCAGAATAGCTTCTATGGAGATGCAGAAATTACAAACTTCTTCCTTGAAACAATGATCAAAACAAATGAAAACAAAGTAACAGAGAAAACTGATAAACTATGAGCCTAAACGCCTGGAAGCTTTAGAGAGATTTCTTATGTTTCTCTCAGACTTCAGTCTTCTGTATTTATAGGGGAGAGGGTCGAGTAGAGGCTCGAGAAGAATCAGGAGGAAGATTTGGATATGAATCCAAATATTTGTGATTATCTTCAGTTGATCGATCGTCGTAGCTATCCTGACCGATCGACTGTGATCTTTCAATGCGTTTCTGAAGATTCAGTATCTCCTGAGTTTATCTTCAATGTAAAAAAATATCTCTCCAAATGCAACGGTGTATATCTGAATTTGTTCTCGAAGCTTTCTTGAATTATTGGGCCTTGATCGATCGGTGGGCCTTTGGTCCGGTCGATTGGGCCTTCATCTCATGTGGGCTATACTCCGTCAATGATTTGGGTTTAACTTCTTACTCCTGAGGAATAATGACACGATTCCAAGCCCATGTGAAAGCTAACTCACGTGGCTTGATTATCATAACTCCTCACTTCATTCCAAAATGAACATCTCCTTCATCCGGGCCTGGACTTCTAATGTTGACTTGTTGGATTTGGTAGAAAATGCCCATTTGCAACCTAAAATGCATTGTTTTCTCAAAAACACTTTGCAAACAGCGGTAAAAATCATCTCTATCAGTAATGNTAATCATATCGAAAAGTGGTAAAACTTCATCACTTTTAAAGACATTCAGGAAAGGAGACAAAAGCATAAACGTTCACGACAGACATGTTAGAGATTTGTAAATGCGTCCAGATGCCTTTGGATGTGGCTTCTTCGTTTGCACCACAAAAACAGAATACGACCAATGACATAGAGGGTACGGTGGGCCAGAAGCCACCGAGTTCATCATGAATACAACCTTTTGTAATTTTCGTGGCTTGAAGGGTCCATGGTGGTTTGACGTCTAAAGAAGTCGAAGAAAGTTCTCTCCAAACATAATTTTTCAGAGACCAAGAATTGTGATGATGTTGTTCGTGTTGTCTCTTTTCAATTGCAATTGGGGTTTGATTCGGTTCGTTGTATTTTTCCATTTTGCCATTTTGATGTGGAACAAGTCCGTTGTAGTAGATTTTTATTCTCTTGATGCAAAACTCTTTGATTGTAAGATAAATAATAAAGATGTGTCTTTTTCTTTCTCTTGCATTTACAGCCATCCTATTGGGATATTACGACACATACCATGGGAACGTCTTGAACACTTAGCCATACATCGCAAAGGACCTTGGCTAATGTGTAGTGATCTCAATGAAATTCTTCATGCTAATGAGAAAACGATGGTTGTATTCGCGCGCCAGGGACACTTATAGACTTTCAAAAATATGGTCTCTACTTGTCGTACTATTAATCTTTTATTTAAGGGTAACAATATGACTTGGCTTGGCAGACGACAAAAATTCACTCTTGAATGTTGGCTTGACAATGCCATGGCCAGCGACAAATGGCGAGCCCTCTTCTCGGAATCCAAAGTAGAGTATCTAGCATTAGTGGATTCATACCATCGTTCTGTGATAATTAAAATTCAATGGATTGCTGATTCGGTTAAGCGGTTATTTCGGTTTAATAATCGGTTATGCCAAATTGATAAATTTTAGGAATCCGTAGGTGCAATATGGATGGTCACCTACACATTCATATGTCTCTGTATTGACTCATATACAACACTGTCGGTGCTCAATCTCACTTTGGAAAAGTACACAAGCTTTAAAATCTGCAAATTTAATTCAGGCTCTTAAAGCCCAATTTGATGATGCTCAACGCAACCAACAAATTACGTTTATGATAATCCAAGACTTAAGTCATAAACTCCTACAAGCATATCGTAATGAAGAAGCTTTTTGGCACCAGAAAAGTCGTAACCAATGGTTCTCTCCAGAAGATCATAACACTCATTTCTTTCATGCATCCACGAAGAATCGCAGAGCCCGAAAACGCATCGTAACACTAAAATATGATCACGGTGGAGATATTTGGAGAAACAAAAAAATATCATGGATGAAGCTCATGGATACTTTGTGTCTCTGCTTACTTTTCTCTGGGTCACATAATTTGAGTTTAGTATATAATATTAGGCTTGTATTATCATATCAAATGCATTATGAAGTAATACAAGCTTTTAGCCCCAGGGAAACCACTAAAGTTTTTTCTTCATTAGTGCAACAAAAGCACCGGGGACTGATTGGTCCACAACCCTCTTTTTATCAAGAATATTGGGATATAATTGCTCCCCCCATCATCTCTGAAGTCCAACGTGTCTTTGAAATTGGTATGCCATTGACCTGAATGAATCATACGAATATATGTCTCATAGCAAGAGTGGAGAGACCGACGAGTATGAAAGACTTTAGACTTATTGATGCGATCCTCTCAAGGAAAGGCATTCTGAAGTTGAGAAAGGGATAGTCCTTGCTGCAATAAACATGTGAAGTTCCACTAACAAGGTATGTGGAATGAATGGTCACACATAAGTTGTGGAAGGCTTCTGATTTACCAGGTAATCCCTTGGATATGACGCACCAAGACACATCGATGCATTTAGTGAATTATGGAGCAATTATGGATCAAAAGGATCTAAGATTGAAGAAAGAAAAATGGTAAACAAAGAAAAAAGAAATATTTCAGAGGAGGTGTCGAACAACACTGTGCGGATTTCACTCAACTTTCTCAATTTTGAAGATCAAAACCCTTATGTGTTTCCTTTAGTATCTATTATTATTGCTATTTTCAATTAGTTCATGATGAAGGGCTTAGCTATGTCTGAGTAGTTTTCTTGTTAGATTCAGGGTTCTTAAAAGTTGATGAATTTATGTCAGTCATAAATCAGATTTTAGGAAAACACCACTAGTTCTTTTTCTAGATTGAGCTTGAGGCTAGTTGATATGCTGATATTTTACCGCTTTTCGATATGAATTTTAGTGCTTTTTATGAAGAAACTATTTGAACTGAAACATAAACCACTAGATTTCACATGTCTCTATTTGCAAAGTGTTTTTGTGAAAATAATGCATTTTAGGTCACAAATGGGCATTTTATATCGAGTCCAACAAATCAACATCAGAAGTCCAGGCCCAAATGAAGGAAATTTTTGTTTTGGATTGAAGTAAGGAGTTAGGAAAATCAAGCCACGTGAGTTAGCTGTCACATGGGCTTGGAATCAAGTTGTTAGCCCTCAGGAGTAAGAAGTTAAGCCTAAATCATTGAAGTTGTATCCAGAAGCCCGTATAGAATGAAGGCCCAATCGACCGGAGGAGAGGCCCACCGATCGATCAAGTCGCATTAATCTAAGGAAGCTTCGAGACCAAATTCAGATAAGGACCGTTGCATTCGGGGAGATATCAGGATATGTTGGAGTTAATCACAGAAGATACTGAATCTTCAGAAGAAGCGTTTTGGATATCAGTCGATCGATTATTATAATGGCGACCGATCGATCAGAGCCGGATAAACACAAATATTTGGATCCCAATCCAAATCTCTTTCTAATTTATCTTGGCCAACAGCTCGATCCTCTCCCCTATAAATACAAACAACTGAAGCCAGAGAAAATCATCTCCACTTACAAAGCTTCCAGGCATCCAGGCTAAATAGTTTTTAGTTTCTTTCATTGTTTCTTCCCTTTTTTGCTACTTTGATCATTGCTTCAGTGATGAAGTTTGTAATCTCTGCACTCCAGAGAAGCTATTCTGAACCTTCTTATATGATAGCAATTTTCATTGTCATTATGTTTGCTTTTATCATGATTGAGTAGTCTCTTAGTTAGGAATATGGTTTTGCTAGGAGGAATCATGCTTTGGTAGATAGGCAATAGGGTTGTGTAATTGTTAGTTTATAAGCTTACTTTCATATCAGATCTTAATATAATCATAGGATAAACCTGCTACTAATACACCACTTAGAGTAAGAAATCTAGAACTTGATAGTGAAAGCTTTACTATTTATAGTTTAGTAGTTATTGATTTCTTGAACTTAATGCCCAGATTAATTGATTGATCAGTCCATAAGTTCTTTTTCTGAAAAGATATATGTTAGAGTTAACTCCGATACCAATTGAACTAGACTGGCTAAGCCTGACCATAAGGAGAGTCAGTTAGATTTCAACTATATAGCTTAGAATATTTACACTAGCTACTACCCTGAATAATTCAAACTGTGATCCTCTGATGCATTGCCTGACTTCCTAACGTCTTTATTTCTTAATTAATATCACATTTTATTTTGTTTTAGCATTTTCAGGCATTGATCAATCAACCGTATTATCTGCAATTCACTGAAAGGCGCTTTTATCGATCGACCAGTTCACATTGTCGATCGACCAAAAACCAAAACCACTTCATATTGTTGCTTAGCTCGAGTGAACTTGGACGTGCTACTGCGTACACTCGGCTCCCTGTGGATTTGACCCCTAAGTACTACTGCGAGACATATGCGCTTGCAGGACCTATTTTGGACGGAAATTAAATCCTAATCATGTTTTCTGGCACCATTGCCGGGGAGCAACGGTTGACCACTAGCATAACGAGCAAACTCCAGACTAAGATTTTCCCTTATTTAATTTTTAGTACTTTTATCTTTTGTTCTTGCATTTTGCACTTTTACATTCTTACTTCACTTGTTTCAGGTGCCAACTCATGGTTCAACAAAACAATGGAGGGGCTGGATGGTACCCACAGACACTACCCACCTCGCATGAGACCCTACTCTCCTCGGGAATATCGCAGTGGCTTCTCAATGCCAACACCCGAGCCCAGAATCTTTGAATGACATCAGACCCATCTAGGGAATCAACAAGGATTCATGCAGCCTAGCCACTTCCAATATGGGAATCCTAACGGAAGGATTGAAGAAATGTTTGGGCAGATCTTAGCCAAACAAAGGAACTTTGAGGAGGAGATAGGCAGTAGATTCGACTCGATGGCTGCTAGGATAGCTGGAGTTGAAGAAGAGATGAGACACCTAGGGAAGGTGATCCATAGAACCTCGGTGACTCTCAATGAGAAATCTTGAGAAACGCACCTACTGAGCTACACCACAAGGAACAACAAGACTGAGCTAGATGATAATCTCAATGTCACCAGGGACCGCATCGACGAAGTGGACATGCAAGTGACATATATTAAAATCCAAGCATGGGAAGTTCCATGAAACCGATCAAGGAGGAGATCCGTGCATTGGAAGGAGAGCTCAGCCAAATCCAAGACCGCCTGTCAAAGGTTGAGAATCAGTCAGAGCTATCAAAGGAGAAAGCAAAGGCGGAATATGACAAGATGAATCACTCGATGGACTGTATGACGTATTCNTGGACTGTCTAGCGTATTCGATCGATGGAAGCATCAAACCTCTCAAAAAGGCCATTCAATTAATTGGTCTCAGACTTGGAAAGGTCTATGATGTTGAAGAAGATGGTGCGGAAGCCCCACTGAAGTTTCTACACATCGAATAGTTACCAGACGTAAACGACCGATAGGTGACTGAAAATACCACCGATCGATCAACGAACCATGATCATCTCTACATTAACATGCTCGACTGGATGCTAGAGGAAGAGTACATGGAGGGAGACCCGCCAGTACCAGGACGGGAACTAACAACATCTGAAGTTGGAGAACTCAATGAGGACGAGATGGCGTATGTTATTGAAGAAGTCAGAAACATCCCTCGCCACATTCAATTCGATGAAGACATAACACTGCGACAACTGCACAAGAACTAGAAACATGGCCTCTACACAAAGTGAAAGCACTATTCTACAAGATCAGGAGCGAAACCAGCCCTTCATCACGCCAGCTTTACCAAGGAAATGACCCAGGGAGGTACACAGTTACAATCTCGATTAACCACAAGAGGCTTCTAAACACTGTGTGTGACACAAGAGCTTGCTTGAGCATGATATCAAGAAAGGATGCGCGATCAGTCGGCATTCTTAAATATAATGAGCTAGCCAGACCAATCATGCATGCCGATGGCTCGTTTGGAAACGTCCTAGGGGTCGCTAAGGACGTTATGGTCAATGTCGAAGGATGCTTCATGCACACTGACTTCCTGGTCATGAATACGGATTACAGGTCAATATCCCTCATAATACTAGGAAAACCATTCTTGTACTCGACAGGAGCTCAAATTGATATGGTGGAGAAGAGAATATGTTTGACCTTTGTCAATAAAGAGACATTCTACTTGGCCACCAAGAAAGAAATTCCGAAGTTGGAAGAAGAATGGGAAGAAGATGATAGGCTGGTAAAAAGAGTGAAGTATCAAGCAATCTCTCCGATACCAGATGAGCTACTCGAACCACTACCACTGGAGGACTAAAAACCTCCGTCCATGTCGAGCTAACCGACTTTAAACAAAAGCGCTGAGTGGGAGGCAACCCACTGGTACGTCTTAGATTAGGTATTCTTTTAATGTTTTCGTTCGTGTCTCAGGAAACAGGATTCAAAGATTCAACCACGAGGATGCAGACTCGATCGACTGCCTCTACAACACTCGATCGATCACATGCAGTTCATAAGCTTCATTTCACTATTTCAATGGAGAGCCAGAGGCCACTGATTTGAATCAACTGGTGATCAGGAGAATGGTGTGCGCTTCAACACTAATCGAAAGAGAGTAAAAAATCA
>OVAP01005904.1:0-12432 GCA_900406295.1 Aurinia saxatilis
TAATATCATAAAGTATATAAAAAATTATAATAATAATATAATGTAAAAAAATGTTTTTTTAATTTTTTTAATAAGTAGACTCTCATAAGATTAATAGTACAAGATACAAAAGTTTATATAGATAATAGACTAGACATAATTTCCTAAACTAGGACAAATATAAATGTAAATAATATATTTATACAAAGGTAAATTTCCTATAATCTGGAACTTTTTTTATTCTTCAATAATCATATCTTCATGGTTTCCATATCTGATGTGGTCGATCTTTAGATCTCCCGATATTAGAATAGGAGAAACCTATTCAAGTTTGGAGAAACCTAATAGTGTGCAAAAGCACAATTTAACATTTGTTTCTCCCAAAGCGACGTGTAAAATTTTTTTCATGTTTTTTGTAATGTAGAAGTCTTTCAGAAAACAAAAAAAACTGTACTTCCTACAAAAGAATTTGGGGCATAGCATATTCACGTGTACTATGGTTTCGAGAGTGTATACTTCAGTCTCAAGGAAATTAATCTTAGATGAGTCTCAGCCATAGTATATTTACGAAAACTAGGGTTCTAGGCTAAGGGGTTTCCGTGACTTACACTGAAGAACTTAGGTGAACATCGATTTCATCTTGGAACGAATATGTTCTGTGATTTCGAATAAGTTATCAGGAAGCGGTCAGGGCGAAGTCAGTTACTCACATAACAAGCCACCCTTGTAAAATTTTGCTTGACAACTGACAAGTTAGTAGTGTTTCCGGTTTTTTTTTGTTTTTCCGACACTGCCTCTGATTATTTCAAACAAAAGTACCGAAACTGTAGACTAACATAAACCCGATCCTAGAAGTGAACAGTAAACGCGTAGAGCGCATTTACAGCACTACGATTACAATTTCACCCGGTTTGGCTAAATTGATACAACAAAGGTTCTTTATAGTGATGATGATACATACATTTTACATTATCTTAAACTAAGGTTGGTGCCACCACTTCCCCATATTTATGGTTTAAACGCCTCTGCTTCTTCCTCCATAACTCCATCAAAACATCCCTTTTCAGTGACTAGATGCTAATGCCGTCACGAATATGCCTAGCACCAAGAATGGCTGTGCGCTTGCCTGTAACCAAGCAATATTTAAATCCCAAAATTAAAAAATTTGATATATTGACAACCCAGAGTTTCATTACTATATATGTGCATACCTGATACTTGACGTCGTATTTGACAGGGTCCTTGAGAAAGTATTTAAACTGCAGTTTCGAAGAAGAGTGTATGCATCAGACGAGTGACAAGAATGTAGTTGATTTGAAACTGACACTGTTATGCGTCTTTACCTGGAACACAATCTGTGGAATAATCAAGGCGAGCAACGCCAATGCGTAATAAGGTTTGCCAGATGCTAATAGATATCCTGCAACCAAATAGACAATTACTAGTTATGATCTCTACCTTTTATTTGGTGCTTTAACAGTTAATGTTAGTAACCCATCCACTAGCTTAGATAATGTGTCTCTCAATGCAAAATTAGCTTGTAAGCATCCAACATTTGATTAACAATTTATTCTGTGAAGGAAGAATTTCCAATCATTCATGTTTGATTAATTTGTATTTTGCATGGTGAATATCCAGTTGATAAGATCAAGCAGAAGAAATAGAACCCAAAGCTGCACAAAACTCTACATACCAGCAACCGAGAGTTGAGTAACGTCTATAGCACCAACGCATATCCATTTTGCAGTTTCAGTGCCAAAAGCTACTGGGAGAGACTGTAGTCCCATTGCTCTGTCTCCTTCAACACTTTTGAAGTCATTAACAATAGCTATTCCCAGCTGCAGAATTACACACGTACATGAAGCAAAAGCAGGATAATAAAGATAGCAAATAAATCATATATAAGGTTGTAAGAGTACCCCAGCTATGCTGTACAAGAGTGTTAGAACAACAACGTCTGGTGTAAGGGTGCCAAACAATGCTTGGCCAGCCCACCTATAAATTAAGTGAACAGAAAACAAATCAACGAGATGAGAACACGCAAAATATTGATGCATTTGATCTCTTACCATGGCAAACTGATATAACTTGCTCCAAGTGCAAAATTTCCAACCCATCCATTTTGTTTTAGCTGCAAAGGGATCGGTTCAGAACTTCAGATATTGGTTAGCTCCAAATTTTGAAACTTATCTACTTCCATCGGGAAGAAGACGCAGAATGTTGTGTCACTACAGGAGTGGAAATTAGGTATAGAACTTACCTTAAGAGGTGGAGCGGAGTAGATATAAGAAAGCAACGATCCTCCCAAAGCAAGATAGAACAAAGTGGGAGTGGTATGCCCTGCCTGAAAAGAGCAGGTTTAGAAAATCTGATGTGCCCTGTCACTGCATTAGTTTACATCAAAACAGCCAACTTACCCACACATCTAAGACTCCAGCAATTCCAAGACCTCCCAGCAATAGCACCCAGACTTGTGTAATAACCTGCATTTAAAGCATTGTGAACAAGGAGTCACAATCACAGAGCAGTACCAAGAAAACAAACTAGTGTCCAAAAGTTCACAATGTTCTGCCTCAGTACCTCTTGCTCTGAGATTGCTCCTGATGGAATTGGGCGGTATGGCTCATTGATTGCATCAATATCTCGATCATACCAGTCGTTAATTGTCTGGAAATCGATACATCTAGGTTATGAAGCACTAAGAAAATGCATTACTATAAGAACAAATCAGCTCTTTTGTTCCGCGAAACCAGACCTGTGTATAGCCAGTAAGACATGGGCCAGACATCATCATGCATAGAATCGACTTGGCCACATCCTCTGGGGTCCAATGGAAGTTCCCTGCCAGAAGAAATAATTCGAAGGAAAATGTATTTGAGTAATCAAAGATCTAGTCATGAGATTCGACAGAAAACAAGTTAAGGATATGTAATGAAGACATGAAGAAGATTGGTAGAGTATGAACATAACACCGTGACATTATTAACATTGGTATGTTACCTGAAGCAGCAGCACCACAGACGACTCCCCATACCAATGGAGGCCAAGTGACTGGCTTTGTAAGCTGAAGACGAATCTTCCATTTATTCTGATCACGGAATCAGTGAAACAAGTAAAAACCTTTAATCTAAATATGCAGCATGAAATCCAAAGAGGTTAACATCAATTGTAAATACTTAAACTATGCAAAGTACACATGATAAAGCACAAGTAAAAATTCCAAGAAGAGGAACAAAATTACAGTTTCTTGAGATGCTCCTTTGATACCCAGAAGCTGATTAAAGCTCGAACCACCAGCTGGTGCCTTATCCGGCACCTGAGAGTTCTTCACTGTCATGGGAGATTCAAAATTAGTTAACCAACCTTGAAATCCAACAAAATGAATCTATATATTCTAGAGGAGCCAAAATATACCATCATCAACATCAGTCTCCGCCGCACGCACAACAAACCTCCGACCTACGAATAAAACTGAGAATCAAGTCAAAATCGAAAACCGTAACAAGCAATCCAAACTAAAGGATAAGAAAATGTACCAGAGGATTCGAATACGGAAGTCCATAAACCGGATCGTCGACGAGGGAACTCGACGGAATCCGAGTTCCGGAGAGAGAGAGCTCCGACTCGGTCGACTCGAGAGGCGAGGATGGAGGAGGAGACGGTGTTCAGAATCGACGTCATGACTTTAGCCGGAGAAGGAAGTGTGGGTAGGTTGCTGTTTCGGGAAATCAGTGGCTGTGATAAGAGTCCACGTTACCATTTTGGCGGCCTTTCAATCAACTTTTGCCACGTGTCCCCATCTTTATGTTATCTCATGCAAACCAGAATGTTAAATATAAATATATTTTACGTTAAAAAATACAACAACACCTGTACTCTTACGTTACAAATATTTTTAAATAAAATCTAACAGTACAGAAATCCTAGGCCCATGCCGTTGAGAAGGCCCATTAATACCGATGAGGGACACGTGGCAGCAGTCAAATAATTGAAATGTCTCTGACATTATTCTCTCTCTGATAATTAACTCCAACATCATCATCATCATCCTTCAATTAATCTTCTTTTGGAAATAATTTGAGAAATCTCAGTGTTGCGTCAATGGAGATCGCTCCATCTTCAAGTAGATTCAAGCTCTATAATCAATTTGAGCTTCTGGAGTTTCCTGATAAGTACGTCGTTAAGCCCGTCGAATCGCCTAATGAAGGCTTCTCCGTCGATCGGCGCGATGGCAACATCAAACCTCTTGATGGTATCATTTCTCTTTGTTTCCTATTTCTCATTTCAACACAAAACTTTGCATCTCTAGAGGAAAACTGTTCTAAGCAAGAGGAATCTGTGTTTCTATTTCTAGCTACATTTAGTGTTTAGATTGATGGAATGTTCAATTTGTTTTTGATGTATTGTAGAAGACGCGTCTTCTGGAAAGCCTACTAGAGTCTCTACTATCTATGGTGTAGGAGGAACTATTAGACTTTTAGCAGGTGAGAATAATGTTCTACTTTTCTCTTTTTATATTTTGGTTTCTGCTCAAATGGATTTTGTACTGTGTTTGGCGTCAGAATCAGAGTTTTTATGCTTTTTTCCGTGTCAATTATAGGAACATATTTGCTTGTTATAACGTCTCGGAAGGAAGTTGGGACTTACCTCGGTTTTCCTATTTTTCGAGCTACAGCTATGAAATTCTTCCCTTGTAATGATGGTTCGAGGTTTTCTACTGCTCAAGAAGTAAGGTTTTGTAAAATTCAAGCAATATACAGCCTTTTAGGATTTTATGATCAAGTTAAGTCGTCTCAAGAACTTGGAAATGGTGACTTGTGCAGAAAAAGGATGAAGCATATTTTAGGACTCTGTTACAAGAACTTGAGGCAACCCCAGGATTGTATTATTCATATGAAACAGATCTGACAGTTAAGTAAGTTTCACTATCTGACAATCTTGAGTAAACATTGTCAGTCTCTGAATATATGTGGTCCTGCTTATAATTACCATATTCTGCTGACTACGGAGTTCCAAGGCTTTAAGAATATTTACTAGTAGCATTCTTTTAATGTTACAGTCTGCAAAGAAGGTGCAAGTTAGCAGAAGGTTGGACGCGTAAGCCTATGTGGAAGCAGGTTGGTGTTCATCTGGTTCTTATCTTTACAAAAGTATTATCTTGGATCCCAGTGCAAATTCATTTTTTCCTATTACTAGATTGTTGTCTGATTTTAGTTCGTCGAGTTTAAGTTAGCTGAAGGTTAACTTGTTTGTCAGGCTGATCCTCGATATGTTTGGAATTGGCATCTTTTGGAGGAATTAATTGAATGCAAAGTAAGTTTTCTTTTTGGATGTTACTAATCTTCTCATTCCATGCCAAAACTTTAAAGATTTAATCTTTTCTTCTTGTCACAGCTGGATGGTTTTATATTCCCTCTACTTCAAGGAAATATCCTTTTTCTTTATCTTCTTAATCTTCTGTTGCCCTTCTTCTTGGACTGTTTATGTATGTATTGTTATTGTCTTTCAAATATACACTTTAGTAGGTAATACGTCAAAACGTATTGTTTAAGATTAACCAATAGTTAAGCTACCAAGTTGCTGAGCTACAGCTCAAGAATTCTCCTGCTGTAATATCGTTAATTTCGAGGCGCTGTACACGGCGACTAGGTAGGTTTAATGTGTAAAATCAATGCTGCTGGGAAATTCAGTTACATGCATGTTTGTTATGACAGTCATGTTGGAATTGGCATCCCAGGTACACGTATGTGGAGAAGAGGAGCCAATATGGAGGGGGACACAGCTAATTTTGTTGAATCCGAACAACTAGTGGAGATTAATGGTTTCAAGTTTTCACTATTGCAGGTATACCCTTGTTAGGAGCTCATTTTTGCGCATTGTCCTGTTAAAGTAATATCTTCTGAGTATTGTGCTGGTTCATTTGCATTATCAGTGAAATGGCATTCATTGATGATATAAATGCTATGTGATATTTCTAATACAGCTCTGGAAAATTAATGTATAATGTAGCTCATTTCAGCTAAATGGTTACTCTCTTTTTCTAATTATGGGGCGCAAACACCGTTCTATTAATATGTTGCTTCATCTACCGACTTAGTTTATATAAGGCACTTCACTCTTTCTCTGTTTTCAGAGTTCCCTTTCATTTCTCCTGCTTCCACTTGCTAGGTTCGGGGTTCAATCCCACTGCTTTGGGAGCAGATCGTTGATTTGAGCTATAAGCCACAGCTTAAGATAAATAAGCATGACGAGACGGTAATTTTTTTTATCATCTTGTTACCAGATTAGTTTTACACTGTCTTGCCCTCGACCCTAATTAGTTTACTTTCTGCCTCCAGCCGAAAGTTATAAAACGCCATTTTCATGATCTTTGCCAAAGATATGGCGAAATTATGGCAGCTGACTTGACCGACCAGGTTGATTTCTTTATTCCTCAATTCCGATAACCAAAGTACAAGGCAGAAAACATATGCAACTTTCACGTGCTTATTTTCATTGTTCAATTAACTTACTTTCTCATATTTAACTACATAAGCATGGGGCTGAAGGTGATTTAAGCAAAGCATATGCCACCGAAATGGAGAGGATTCCCAATGTAAGGTAATATTCTGTATGCCTGTTGATGCATTTACCGTTTGGCCTTCATGTTTCATGATTGATGTATTTGATTTCGGTTTGGATATTGCTCATAGTTCACTGTGAAGTTTGTCATTTCCGAACGCTCGTTGAGCGATTTGTCGTTTTTGTCTACATGGCTTTCACCTTCTTTTTATGCCAAGTTTTATTAGATCCTACACATCAAGTGGATTTAGACATATCTTTAGTTAATGAGATTTTTTTTTTATGCAGATACGTCTCCTTTGACTTCCACAACATCTGTGGAACTACAAACTTCGACAATTTGAGGGTACTGTATGAACAGATTGGGGATGAATTTGAAAAGCAAGGGTATGGTTTTAGTTCTGCTAATTTAAACACTGAGTTAATATGGCGGGCAGTCTGATGTTTTCAGTTTATTTCAAGTTATATAGCTAGCTGCTAGCTGCGTGCAGAGCAGATATTTCCTTGTAGATGTGACTAATCCAAGCTGAGCAGATATTTCCTTGTAGATGCAGACGAAAATATCCTAGAAGAGCAGAAAGGAGTTATCAGATCTAACTGCATCGACTGTCTAGATCGCACAAATGTAACCCAGGTTTGTTGAATTATTTTTTACCCTTGGTTTTCATCTGCAGTAGCCATCTTATTTGGGTTGGTATCTTCTACGTAAACTCATGGGTAATATCTGTGGGGCTACAGAAGCACCATTGGTAAAGCCTCTTTTTGTGTCATTTGAGCTTTTGAGAAGGGAAAAAAGATAATATATAATTCCGTAATTTCTTGTAATAACATTTCTGGTTGTGCGTAACAGTAGCCATTCAAGCGATTTAGATGGTCAAAACGTGTACCTAAGATGTAAATATAATTACTATTGAACTTCTGCTGATCGCATTCAAAAACGTTTTTGTTGCATCATATGAAAGAATTACATGGCCCAAAAAAGTCTGAATCTACAACTTCAAAGGGTCGGAGTGCTTGGTTCCACAGAGTGTGTATCCATGTTTGAAGATGATTACAAGAAGTTCAAAACAAGTAAGTGCATGTCACATTTCCAAATCTCAGTGCAGTAACCAGCTGTATTTCATCAAAAGTTAAATCCTCTGGCTTCTCTAATAGTTTGGGCTGAGCAAGGGGACGAGATTAGCTTGCAATACGCCGGGACCTATGCTCTGAAGGGTGACCTTGTCAGGTGAGAAATATCTGCTTGTAACTTTTCGAAAGAGTGTGTACATATATGCAGTATACCCTTTTTGTATTTTGCCGCAGGTACGGGAAACAGACGGTGTCTGGAGCAATCAAAGATGGAATCAGTGCGATGTCGAGATATTATCTGAACAATTTTCAGGATGGTGTGAGGCAGGCAAGTTTCTTGTATGAATATAATTAGAATTGAGGTAAAAAAATGAGAGACTGACGGTAGAGAAAACAAATTATGAAAGAGATACTTCATTTTTCAGGATGCTTTGGATCTCATAAGTGGTCGCTACACAGTGGGGACAAACAGCCCTTCACAACTACAGCCTATTGGATCACAACAACCTTCTGTATGTTCTTCCTATAGCCGCTACAGCTTCAGTCGAACAATTTTAAACATTTGATTGTTATTTGTTGGCCGAATGTATAAACAGTTTTTGCCGGTAGCATCAGCATTGTTGATAGGTGGTGTAACAGTGACATCTTTCACAATTCATCAAGGTAAAAAGATCTTTTGAGTGATACATGATTCTAGGATTGAGTTGTAACTGATATGTGTTGGGTGATGGACAGCGGGAAGAAACACGCAGCAGTATCTGGCATCAGCGTTGTGGGCAGGAGTGACTGCAGGAGTTGTGGCGATGATCAAAGCCAATGGAAGGCACTTGTGTTCAAGGCCTCGTCTTTGCCATCTCATTTGATTTTCTTATAAAATCTGGTTCTATGCGTCTCACATTTTCTCCTCAAAACCCACGCTCTCGTTCCCCTTCTGTTTTCTCCTGTTTTGTTGTTGGACGTTCGTCCGAGCCGTAGATACTCAAAAGGGCATTTCAGGGAACATTCATGTAATAATTCAATAGATGCTATACCACGATCAAACTCAGTACAGTAGCACCCAAACGAATAATAATCGGATTTATTTAAAATATTCTGTAGCGTGTTGTAATATTATAATGTAATATGTGGATATATGTGAACTAGATGGTTTTTTTTTTTTCGACTAGTAATACTTTATTGATACCAAAGCCAAAGGCAACACCAACATGGTGTCGCAGTCCAGTGCCGTGGTTACAAGGTAAAACCCGGAGTCTACAAGTAGTTTACAACAAGAAGAGTAAAAGTTTCAAAACGATTCACTCAAAAACAACCAACTAAAAACCCTTGATAAGTATTTAAAATCATTCCAACCCTAGAAATTCTAAGAACCCGAAACCCTTGAAATTGTGAACACAACAGTAGATCCCTCCTTGATGAATTAGTTGCCTCACCAAATTAGTACCCACGCGTCTCCCACCAACACCTTTAGGCCAATCTATTGCCCAAAATCAGTAAGACGGTTTAGCGGAAGATTGAATGAACCAGCAATCCAAGCCTTTTAGCAACCACCAACGCATGCAAAAAGATTTATGAAGTCTCGATCAAACTTGTACCGCAGGAACGAGAGGCGATCGTCTTCTTCTCCAGGTGGCACCGTCGGAGCTAGATCGAATCTGGAAAAGAAAAGAAATTCCAAACCCAAAGAAACAACATAGTCGGAATTGAAGTAGATTCAAAACAAGGATTGAAGAGATGTGATTGAGAATCAAATCAAAACTAGTAATCTCCTTAGCCTTAAAAACAAACCCTCCTTCAACCAAAAGAGACCAGATCGGAGGCTTAAAAACGGCAAAACCGTATATTAAAACCTAAGAAAAAAGTATATCAGTCAGAATTAAATCGTGCATGTCCAGATCTAACAAGATCAGGACTCGATCTAACGATTCCTATACCAATATACTGAAACCGAAGTCCGATCTAAATCAAGAGAAGGAGGGATAACAAAAAAGAAAACAACAAAAAGAGAAAGGGAGGGGACCGGCACCGGCTCGGACAACACCGCCGGCCACCGGTCCCAGTCACAGAAATTAGCGGTGAAGTTTAGATTTTAGTGAGAGGAGAGAGCGTTTGGAGAGAGAGGAGTTTTTCTTGAACTAGATGGTTTCCGCGCTATTAGAAAAATATCCAACTTTAAATGATAATATATTTTAGCATTAGAAAATTAGTTGAATTTTAAATATATTTATAAAAATTAGCTGAATTAAAAATGTTTTAACATTAGAAAAATATTCAATTTTAAATAACAATATAAAAACAAAAACTTCAAACCTATAGTGCATTACATTCGTTTTTAAAAGATTGAAAATTTTTTCCATCAATTGTTAGGTTTTCTTTAAAAATCATTTGACCTCTCACGATATTGAACAACATTATTAGATGATAAATTTGTCCATTTGGCACAAAAGTGATACGATCAATCAGTCGACATATCAAATCCCATTCTAATTTATTTGGGAAATCAACATACATGAGTTTCTTAACCGTGTGAAAACATAACTTAAATATTTTGAAAGAAGTGAAAATTGATATTGTATAATAATTAATAAACAACTCTAAAACACGAAGATAAGAGAGAATTTCAAAAATGTTTTTTTGTGTAATTTTTTCTTTTCAAAAAGATCATCTTTTTATATATTTTTAAAAGTAAATTACCATTTTAAATATTTTAAAAAATGTATTATAATGTTTTTTTGGGTTTTAGACTTTAGGATCTAAGGTTAAATCCTAAACACCAAAAAAATATTTATTAAAAAATCACTAAAATCTAAACTCTAAAACCTTAAATCTTAAACCCAAGTAACACAAAACCCTAATCATATAAGGTTTTAACCCTAATCTCTGAACCGTGGAACCCTAAACAAACTCTAAATCCTAAAGGATCATTTTAAAAAAGAAGTAAATTACCATTTTAAATATTTTTAAAATGTCATATAATGCTTTTTTGGTTTTTAGGGTTTAGGACCCTGCTCTAAAAACACTAAAATCTAAACCCTAAAAATCTTAAACCAAAATAGCACTAAACCCTAACCATATAAGGTTTTAACCCTCAACCCTAAAACATGGTTCCCTAAACGAACTTTAAATCCTAAAAAGTGGAAAATTGATAAAACACGGGCGACTCTCACAGAGGGAGATTAATAAATCGAGCTCGGAATCACAATTAATATTTGTAGCGAAAAAAGGAAGAGGAGATGTCAACATTTGTATAAAAGAATTGTAGAGCAAAATAACATGGCTTTATTTATATGGTTTTTACCATTTAATGATTATATGTTATTTATTGGTATACTTATCATATGTTGGACATGGCTAATATTATTTCTTTTGTAGCGACCATATCTTACGCGGAAATTAACTAATAAACACAGTGATTCACCGCGCGGAAAAACTAAATAATTCATGACTTTAGCATTTTTTCCTTTTTTTTGGTATGATTTTATAGTCAAAACACTTGAATTTTAAAAGATTTTTCGCCTAACAATATATGCAAAAAGATGATATAAGTAAGAAGTAATGTTTTTAGTAAAAAAACCTTTTTGTTGTTAATGAGTATAATTTTGTTTTTGAACTTTTTTTATCGTTAATGAGTATAATTTTGTTTTTTATATATCATTATGGGCCGTAGAGAAATTACAATGGACTTAAACGGGTTCAACGAAATGGTTTTTCTATGAAATTTCTTTGTTTGCCAACAACCTTAGTGGAAACTAACAAATAAACACAACGATTCCCCGCACAGAGAATCCAAATAATTCATGACTTTAGCTATTTAAGAATTTACCTTTAAACCAAAAAAAAATCTTATATATCACCTACCATATTTAATCAATATAAAAAATTGTTTAGCAAAATAACATGGCTTTATTTGCATGTTTTTAATAACCTTTCAATGGTTATATGTTATTTATTATTATAGTTATCATACGTTGGACATGGTTAATACTATTTATTTTGTAGCGAGCATATGTTACACGGAAATTAACAAATAACCACAGTGATTCCCCGCGCGGAGTGTCCAAATAATTCATGACTTTAGCCTTTTTTTCCTTTTTCTATATATGATTTTATAGTAAAAACACTTGAATTTTAAAAGAGTTTTCGCAAAATAACACCACATGCAAAAAGATTATATAAGTAAGTGGAACATTTTTATCGTTAATGAATTATTTTTGTTTTCTTTATTATTAAAATTAAAATGGGTTTAAACAGGTTCAACAAAATGGTTGTTCAATTTAAAGTTTTTATTTTAATCAAACTATTGATTTTAAGTAAAAATAAAAGATAAATGTAATTTTTTCCTAAAAGCTTTCCTCACTATTTTAATGGGCCGTCGAGAAATTAAAACGGACTTTAATGACATGTCACACATCCAATAGTATTAAGACACGTAATCTTTTTATAATTAATTTTCTGAAAAAAACGTAGAATCATTGTGAGCTCGACATGGGCTTTAATGACATGTTATACATCCAATAATATTAACACACGTAATCTTTTTATAATTAATTTTAAGGAAAAACCCCGTAGAACCATTGTGAGCTCAACACCTATGATTTTTGCGATCACAAATGTATATAAGATATGAATTTATATAATAATATGATTTGTGAAAGGGAAAGGGAGAGAGCCAACAATAATATATGAAAATATTCTACCTTTTATCTTTTAGAGAGAGACACCGACAGACTTTTTTAGCGACTTCCGGCCGGTGTTCGGTGGTTTCGACTGCCAACACTGTGAGAGCCGAAATTCTCACAACCAAAACTTGTGAAGTAACTTTTA
>OVAP01005905.1:0-12432 GCA_900406295.1 Aurinia saxatilis
CTAACTAATGAACTACTCAAGCATAGCCAAGCAATTCATCATGCAATAATCGAAAGAAAGCAATATAAATTAAATAAAAGGGTTTAAGAAAATCTTCTCCCAAAACTCTCTCAAAGTAAAAATAAAGCATAAGCCTAAACAATGGCTGTAAAAAAATATTTATAGGGACTAGGACGAATTTTAGGTTTAGAGAATTTTTATAAAATATTAAGGAAAATCTTGATCTTGAGATTTGGGAATATTTCCTTTTCTGTCCGCCAGAATGACGTGTCTTCACTAAAACCGTCATATCTCCTCAAACAATAATCAGAATGAGCTGAAACCACCGCCAAAGTGAAGCTAACTCAATTTCCTATGTCCTTTCCAAATTTGAGATTAAAATTCCTTAGGGAAGACCTTCGTCTGACATGATATT
This sequence comes from Aurinia saxatilis, assembly GCA_900406295.1. NCBI lineage: Eukaryota > Viridiplantae > Streptophyta > Magnoliopsida > Brassicales > Brassicaceae > Aurinia > Aurinia saxatilis. The sequence continues at coordinate 416 of OVAP01005905.1, forward strand.
TAAGAAACGTCGGACTTCTTCTGCATTGTCATTCCATTTATTTGTTTCCTTTTGCTCCATAATTATTCCATAATTCACCTAAAGCCCCAAATTCGTCCATGTACCTAGAATGACTCTTTTGGACTCTAATAATAATAATATAGACTCCAAAATATAAATAAGTATATGTTTATTATGATAAAAACCGGTAAAATACGAGATATATCAGCAGGCTTCCCAAGTGCCTTGGTAAGAATATTGGCCAGTTGGTCTTTAGAAGAAACATGAGAAACCTTGGTTGTACCCTTGAGAATTTTGTCACAAACATAATGACAATGAGTATCAAAATGTTTAGTACGCTCATGATCAACTGGATTTGCACTAACGTAGAGTGCCGATTGATTATCACACCAGAGAGTTATAGGTTCAGAATGGTGTAGTCCAAACGATTTAAGAAGAGCTTTAAGCCATATAAGTTCCCGAGCAAGAAAAGACATAGCCCGGTACTCAGCTTCTGTGATCGAAACAGAGACCGCATCCTGTTTTCGGGTCTTCCAAGAGATGGGAGAGTCGCCAAATTGGACAATCCAACCTGTCAGAGAGCGTCGAGTGATCGGATTTGCAGCGTGATCAGAGTCAAACCAACCAGTCAAATGCAGTGGAGCATGAGCATTTAAGAGAATGCATTGGCCAAGCATACCCTTCAATTACCGAACAACCTTCAAGGCAGCAAGCCAATGTTCGGCCCGCGGAGCATGCATAAAACGGGAGAGAATGTGGATAGCATAGGTGAGACCAGGTCGAGTAGCTTTCAAGTAGATGAGACGACCCACAAGACGATGATATGATTGCGGGTCTGCGAGAAGAGGACCTGTAGCACGAGCAAGACGATGATTTTGATCCATGGGGGAACCTGCTGGTTTACACCCAAGAAGACCAGTTTCAGTGACAATATCAGTAGCATATTAGTGCTCACAAATATAGAAGCCTCAGGACTCCTAGCCACCTCAAGACCGAAAAAGTATTTCATCGGACCTAGGTCCTTCATATGAAAACACGTCAAGAGGTAATCCTTGAACATTTGAATAGTAGTAGGTTAGCTACCGGAAATAATAAGATCATCAACATACACCAATATCCGAAGAACAACATCCTTCTTGCGGTAAACAAACAAAGAGTAATCAGGTCGGGTCTGCTTGAAACCATATGTATCAAGGGCAGTAGCAAGCTTAGCAAACCAACACCATGGCACTTGCTCCAAGCCATAAAGGGACTTGCGAAGACGACATACACGGGTATCACTAAGGATGGAAAAACCTTGGGGAACTTTCATGTAAACCTCCTCATGAATATCCCCGTGAAGAAATGCGTTGTGAACATCCATCTGATGGACTTCATAATTTTGTTTTGCAGCAATATCTAGAAAAAGCCGAACGGTAGTCATCTTAGCAACAGAAGCAAAGGTCTTTTTATAGTCGAGACCAGACTTTTGATGATTCCCAAGTACCACAAGCCGAGACTTGTAGCGCTCAATCGTTCCATCAGAACGATGTTTAATCGTATAGACCCATTTAGAACCCAGAGCTTTCTTGCCAGGAGGAAGTTCTTCCATATCCCAAGTACCTTGGCCTTGAAGTGCACCGTACTCTTCACCCATAAAATTAGTCCAGACATCATACTTCATCGCTTCAGAGAAGGATTTGGGTTCAACAGCCGTTGTAATGGAAGTTAGATAGCTGCAATGATTAGTAGAGACACGTTCACAAGATAAAAAAAATCAGAGATAGGATAACGAGGACCTGAGGCAGGCTGAGAAGGTGTGGATGAGAGAGAGGGAGACGAGAGAGACACAGTACCAAACCATTCCACCGACATGAGACGACGGATGACCCAACCGATGATGCCAAAGAAGTGAAGTATCATGAACACTCGATTGCAAAGAAGGCACCGTCAGAATCCCACAAAACCGGTACAGTCCCTCTCCCTCTCGTTCACCCACTCCAATCAGCATCCTCGTAATGCGGTCCTGTAAAATCAGCAGCTTATCAGTGGCTTGCCCCACCAAATAATTATCAGAAACCAGTTGACCAAAACCATCAACAAGAAAAACTTTATCTAAAGATAGTCGGTCATTAAGTCGAATAGAGCCCTGCTTGGAGGAGGATGCAACCGTTTTTGTTGGTAAACAGACCATCACAAGACAAATAGGATGTAGATGATCAAAGAGAGCCTCTTGACAAGTCATGTGGTGTCTGGCTCTAGTATCTAAAATCCATTCAATATGAGAATTGTTACCTTGTAATGTGTCAGATTGAGGTCCAGCATTCATCATATTCCGGACCATAGTCCATTGTTCATCGATAAGGCCCACCAAACCTTGCCTATCACTGTCTGTGATAGTCTGAGTCATAGGCAGAAAGGTTGCAGAGTTGGCACCAATGACCTGACTGTGATTTGCGCGTGGAGCAACGCCGGGAGCTCGCGTAGAGGAACGAGAATCAGATTTACTGCAAAAACGTTCCTCCCACCAGTCTGGATAACCAATGAATTTGAAGCAAGATCTAGCCTCATGACCCGTCCGACCGCAAGCAGAGCATTTTCGGTGAGAGTCTCTGTTGACCGGACGAGCGGATATAGACGAAGAGGTAGCCATGTTGGAACGCGAGACATAACATGTGAGGATGGACCCTTGTTGCGGTCGAGGGAGTTTTGTAGAGATAATTGGGACGCAAAGCTCTTGATCGTGGATTCAAGAGCAATCGTCAAAGGGTGTGTTTCATTCTGACGTATCGTGTGGTACACGGAATCAAGATCAGGAAGAGGGGAAACTGCACAAAGTTGAGACCGGATAAATCCATGAACAGATTCATCCATGAACAGATTCATCCAAACCCGAGAGGAAGTAATGAACACACAAGGTATTTATTTCCTTCGTGAGTTTAGTGTTTAGATCACATGCACACTTTCCACACGAGCAAGTCACAGGGGGCATACACTCGGTAATACCATCCCAAATAGTAGTCAGGCGTCCAATGTAGTCATCCACAGTCGAACCCTGTTGCTTACATGTAGACAAAGCATTTTGAACTCTGTTTGTGTTAAAGAAACGAGAGGTCTTCAGGATTAATGGAAAAAAGAGAAAGAAGATTGTGTTTTGATGAAGAACAGAGATGTAAGGTGAAAAAATTTGAGAATTCAAGGAATCGTTTTCTGCCCTGATACCATGACCAAGTTTAAGAGGCGATAAAACTCAAAGCTTGTATTAACATGACCTTAGGTCCAAAGTATTTATACAAAGAGGAAATCCTTAACCTAATGTAATTTGGAAACTTATCATATATGAATCGGAAACTATACAATATGAATATACTCTAATACACACGATTAACAATATATGTCAATACTTTAGTTACAACCACAAATACATTCATGTTTTTCCCCAAGGATTTTGGCAAAAGCATCTCCCACTATTTTCCCGCTAGCTTATTCATCTGCTCTAAATACCAAAAGAAAAAAAAATGAAAAACTTACTACGCAGACTCCCTCGAACTTTCAATATTACGAAAGCATAACTTAATCTTAATGTTTAGTTACCACCCTTAATTTAACCCACCGACATCGTCCTCTACATCACTGTACATATGAGTTGGGTGTGCGGCTCCCTAACCCTTAGATGGTCCTTCATGTTCACCGCGAGTGACAGTCATGCCAAGGCTAAGGACGGTTCCAACGTTGCCCCGTCCTAAAATTCTGATTTATCTGTATGCGGTTTGGGTACTCTTAACTGACTCGCTTCCACTAGTAAATCCAGTTGTTGTTTCATATTGGCAACGCACATGTTACTGCACTCGTTCGTTATATGAACCGCAAATGTTATTTATGTCTAATGTCATGTCATACAAGGTTCGTGAATCAGAAGATTAGGTGAAAACACCATACATTTGCTCATTTGAGTCTGGACCATACATTTTGTTGTGCTCTTGTCCTCAGCCTTCTAGACCATCCTTGTGCTTCCAAGAGGGGCTTCAGTAGCTGAAAGTGACTTCGGTTGTTCAAGTAATCAAGTAATTGTCAAAGAGGCTACAATATTGACAACGTCACCATCGAATAAACTGAATTTAAATTTGCTTATTCTCACGAACTCTGAGGGTGAGAGATACATCCTCAGCAGGAGTTTGGTTGATATTAGCAGGAGGTTGAGTAACGTTATCAACCAGTGATAGGACATTTGGTGGACACGAAGTTTGATCCATTGGCATTGTTGTAAGTGGGAGCTCTCCCACACCATTGGGACGGGCCCCGATGACGCTATGAATATTGACGAAGATGAAGATGAACGACTTTTGCTTTTAGGGAAAGTAGAAATTGAAAATTGAGTATCGAGAGTAGTAGGATTTGAAGTAGACATAATGAAAAATTGTTTTCCAAAACATTCAAAACAAACAATCATAAACAATGATTCTCTCGTTAAAGAAACGAGATATGGCTAAACATTTTGAGAGGCATACACAAAGATACTATGCGCTCAACGGTCTTAACAATCCCAGTTTGAAGCATGTTTATCTCTCCTCCATCGATGACTATTTAAGTCAACAAACAAAACTATATATTAGAGACCAAGGGCAAACCATCGAGAAAATCTCAATAGGTCAGATACAACAGTACGTCTTCCGGACGCTAGACAAGTTATGCAAGCAGAAAGAATTTTGGATGGAGTTCATGGATAAATCAAAACAACTCTCAAGAATATGTGCTCGACCGGATCTATCTATCAAATGTTCAAAATCCAAGAAAAGCTGCTCGTGTAATAGCAGAGGCAAGCATCACAAATTCAGAAGATCGTCCCAAAACAAATTCAACAAGTTCATGCGCAATCGATTCTTTAGAAAGAAGAGAAGCTTCAAGAAAACAACAAAATATTTTCTATGTCGCAAAGAAGGACATTTTGCGAAGAATTACCCCAAAAAGTCAAAGAAGAAGAAGCAATATCTCATCAACTCGATATCCAATATCGTGCCGGATATAGATCTTGACAGTCATGATCTCGAATCAGTTTTTTCATACGATAGGGACGATAAAGATGCCATCTGCGGTTACTCAGACTATGATAACTCAGACTAATTACTATACAAACGCCACATATACTAATTACTATCCTCGATCCAGCAAGAAAGGAAAAGCTCATTCATGCCATTGCATTTATCGACACATGAGCTCATACTACAATAATATCCTAAAATTCTCCCATCCTCAATGTGGCTTGCACATCAGCAAGAATTTCGAGTCGCAAACGCTGGCTCACTGACCGTCAAACTAAAGTCGAAACCGATCACTATCGAGCTCTTCCCAAAATGCTGAATCACAACAGAGGTACTCGGTTCATCAGCACCAGGAAAATACATAATATTAGGTTCAGATACATATTATGCTCTAAAGAAAAAGTTCGATATATCCATTGAAGCACGGTGAATGAGGTGGAACACCCTGTTCAAAGCTTTCACAACTATACCTCGCCTGTTCTCAGTTGAAGCATCAGCTATTCATCACTTTAACAAGATTAGAGAAGAGATTACCATAATCTCCTGTGCGGATTCTCATACAGATTTCCTTCAAAAGTGCAACAATCCACTATGGTTAAACTCGGGAGTTCTTTGTCTCACTGCCTATCAAAGAAAATGTTCACACTACTCCAACAAAAGCAAGTCACGCAGGGATGCAACCGGTATTATTACAACAAGCAATTGAAGAATGCGACCAACTAGTAGCTCAAAAAATTGTTTCAGAAACAAATTCACCATAGGCATGCAAATCATTTTATGTCAACAACCGCGCGGAACAAGCAAGAGGAAAGCTTCGATTAGTCATCGACTACAAGCCGCTAAATCAATATCTACAAGATGTCAAGTTCCCCCTACCAAACAAAAAAGCTCTTCGGCAGCATCTTCAAGGAGCAACAATATTCTCAAAGTTCGACCTTAAGTCAGGATTTTGGCAAATTGGAATTCATCCTGATGAAAGATATAAGACAGCATTCTGCCTACCGAATTGCCATCTTCAATGGAATGTCCTACCATTCGGGTTGAAGACTGCTCCATCACTGTTCAACAAGCAATGTTAAGGATTTTCAAGCCTCTCATTCATACAGTCTTAATCTATATTGACGACATCCTATTGTTCTCCTTAAGCGAAGAAGAGCACGTCGAGTCACTCAAACAATTTCAAGCCACAATCAAGGAATATGGAATCATACTCTCGGCAAGAAAAATGATCATAGCCCAGCCCAACATTGAATTTCTCGGAATGCAAATAACTAATGTACAATTTACGCCACAAGCCCATCTAGCTGCGACGCTCCTCGATTTCCTCGATGAAGACCTCACAAAGAGACAAGTTCAACAATTCCTTGGAGTAATCAGTTACGTAAGAGATTTTATCCCACAACTTTCGCAAATGACAAGACCTCTCCAGAAAATGCTAAAGAAGAATCCACCACCATGGACGAGACGACAAACCGAAGCGGTCAAAAAGCTAAAGCTGGAAATACAAAAGCTGCCCCCTTTAAAGATTCCCTCTACCGGGACACGCATTCTGCAGACTGATGCGAGTGATAAATATTGAGAGCCATACTGTCGAAGAGACAACTGGGAAACGTCTAACCTGTGGATACAAAAGTAGACGCTTTAAAGATTCGGAGATGCATTATCACTCCATGTTCAAAGAAATCTTAGCGGTCAAGAAAGACATTGAGAAGTTCGAGTTCCATCTGATAGGACATAAATTTTGCATCGAAATGGATATGTCTTCTTTCCCTAAGATGTTACAATTCAGACAAAAGATGGTCCTACATCAGCAATTATTACGGTGGAATGAATGGTTCTCAAAATATGATTTTGAGTCCTTCTATTTAAAGGGCCCTAAGAATGTCCTTGTGGATATGTTCAGTAGAAACCCACCAAGAGAAATTCATATGATAGCAAGCTCAAGCTCAAACACATCCGAAAAGAGTTACTACGACTTCGAAGCAAACATGCATGAAGACGCCCACAAGTTCGTCAACGAGAAAACATGGCACGAACATCTACAGCAACGAATCTTCTTTTACCAGTCCATTATCATGTCAAGGTATGGACCTAACAACCATTTCATCCAACCGATGGGGATCCATCCCGACTATCCGTTCGCTCACCTCTACAGAATCGAAAGGGCCAACATAGCAGAAGAAGTTTTATGTTTCCTTTGGTATCTCGTTTCTCTGTATTCCATTGGCATCACTCTCGACATACAATGGTTATATCAATACCTCAACGCTCAACACGACCCAAAAGATTGTCTCACAACTTTCTTGGCATGGTTCGCACCACAAATCGGATGGAGTGGAAAGCTGAGAAAATCTGCGAATGCAATAGGACTGTCATACAAGAAGCTCAAAGAGCAAGGAAGCCGAGGTCCCATTCCCTTTTTCAACCCTCACTCGATTTACTTCTTTTATCGACCTCTGTAGATCAACGCACTATCCAATAAACTTCGTGCTCTACCAACGTTAATCCATCATAAAGACTATCAAAGAGGGATTCACCCGGATTTCAATACCCGCGACAACAAAACATACGAAGAATTCCAGTGCATGCTTTCGCCTCAACAATGCTAGGCAGAACTTCGCCATTCCCTACACCCCCAATTGGTACTATTATCCAATAGACTACCAAATGAACCTCGATGAAGACCTACAGTTTTGGATGAAAAGACATAATATGGGCCCAAAACCAATAAAACGACCCGCACCAACAATAACAGAAGAAGAGCAATCTACTCAGAGGTATCAGCTAGAACAAGAATCAACTCAGGACTACCAGCAGGAACAAGACCAATCGTCCCAAAATCTTCCGTTGGAGTATTTTCAGGATGCACCGGGCCCCGATGACGCGATGAATATTGACGAAATTGCCAAGAAATTCAACACCAAATATGACTTTGAAGAACCAGAGATAGAGTATAAATGCCCAGAAGATCAACCAGGTTGTTGCAATTACCATATCAACAAGTTCGAAATGGAGACTAAGATAACTATCCCTACGTACAAGAAGATCATTACGCAATAATATGTGTGTCTAATAATATGTATGTGTGTTTAAATAAATAAAAAAGCAATTATAATCGCATAGATAATAATAGGGTGATGCAAGCGATGATGTCATCCTTGTGATCGTTGAGGTAAGCGCTTACATTAGCGTATTTAATTCCTCCCATATAAATATGTGTGTACCCCCTTGTAAAATATCACCTCATAAATTCTAATAAAATCTCTCTCTACTTTCTCTCTAAAAAATGTGTTTCTAAATTCTCTCTAGTTTTCCAAGACTTTCTTAACGTCACTCATAAGCCTTGGTTCCTTTCTATCATTCGGAAGTCGCGATTCTGCTCCAAAGCTATGGATTAGTTTTTTATTTATCAACACGACTCTATCAATATGACATTCGTGGGGGGGATACATATCCTAACGGTGGTTGAACAAACCAAAGGCCGGAGTTGCCTGTTATTGCTCCCTATACTTGGAATGTAACACCCTCGTCTGTCAATAAGACTTTGTCAACACGACGATTCAGAACCGAACTTCATAGTAATGGTACACCCCGTGACTGTCATGCCTAACATTAATTTTGTTAGTACAAAGCAATGAATAATGAGACTGAAAACTTGCGTTTCTCTTATTTCTCAAAGTGTTTAAGTAGACAAATACAATACAGATTGCCTCCTACATTCTCGGAGGACTTTTCTACAACTGGGAACAATATACCAACTTAATCAACGCCTCCTTAAACTTAGGAGTTTATTCTGCAACCATAGACTAAGTCCAAAGACTGATTCTTAACTAAAATCAACAATTCCTTCCCTAAACTGATATGCTTCAAGCAAATCAGTTTACTTTGGCATCTCGCTAGACCCAACAATTCCTTCAACTTCCCAAACATCTCCAGCTTCAAGGGTTTGGTCATGATATCAGCAATCTGATCTTGAGTCCCACAATGTATCAGCTTCACCTTGCCTTCCTTAGTTGGATCTCTCAAGTAGTGAAAGCGTACCTCAATGTGTTTACTACGACCATGATGAACCGGATTTCTAGACAATTGAATAGTAGAATTGTTGTCACATTTTATCACAATGGACTCCTCCAAGCCTTCTCCAATATCTGTGAGCACCCTTGTCATCCAAATCCCTTGTGTAGCACACCAAACAGCTGCAATGTATTCTGCCTCGGTGGTTGACAATGCAACAATGGGTTGTTTCTTTGAGCTCCATGAAACAGCCCCTCCCGCCATTTTAAACACAAAACCAGAAGTGTTTTTCTGGTCATCCAAGTCTCCCGCATAGTCACTATCATTATACACTTCAAAGTCTCTGCAATTCTCCATGTACCGTGACATCAAGCCTACTGAATAGCTTAGATCAGGACGAGTGACAGTGAGGTACAACAAGCTCCCAATCATTTTTTTGAAGAGTGTGTTGTCTACAGCAGATCCTCCTCCCGCCTTTGATAGCTTAACTCCTGGAACAATGGGATTGTTGACTCCATTACACGCTAGCATCTGAAACCTTTCTAGAACTTCTCTTGCAAACTTTCTTTGAAACATATAGATTCCTTCTTCCTTTTGCATTATCTCAAATCCTAGAAAGTATCTCATCCTTCCTAGATCCGTCATATCAAAGTTCTTCTTCATCGATTCCTTGAACTCAGTGGTCAGACTTTCACAATTTCCAGTAAATATCAGATCATCAACGTAGAGACTAACGATGAGAATCTGACCTTTTAGCTCATTTTTTTACAAACAGAGTGTGCTCAAACTCGCATTTCATGAACCCTTCCCTCATGAAATATCCTTCAATCTTGCTAAAACAAGCTCTTGGTGCATGTTTCAGACCATACAAGGTCTTCTTCAATCTTTATGCTTTTCCTTCACTTCTCCTCTTAACAAAATCTTGCGGCTGATCAACATAGACAATCTCATTCAATTCTCCATGACAAAACGCACTCTTCACATCAAGCTGGTAGATATTCCAATTCTTATATGCTGTTTTAGCAACAATCATTCTGATTGTATCCCATCTCACTACAGGTGCATAGACTTCATTGTAATCGACTCCAAACCTTTGTGCATACCCTTTTGCTACCAGCCTCTCTTTAAACTTGTCAACCTCCCAATCTTCATTGTACTTTGTCTTCTATACCCACTTTACGCCAATCGTTTTGATTCCCTTAGGCACTTCCGACAGCTCCCAAGTCTCATTGCGTTCGATGGAATCAATTTCAGCCACCATCGCCTCATCCCATTCCGTGTGTCCTGTTGCCTCTTCATATGTCACTGACTCACCTAGGCCAGTAGTGACAACGGACAATACATGTTCATCAATCAGCATGTTATTGAGAGGAATATCTCCTATCATGATTTGGCCACATTGATAATCCCGCAGATATGCTGGTTTTGTCTTTTGACGAGCCGAGATTTCGTTTCCAGGGTTAGATGTTGAACTAAACGCTGGCTCAGTAGTGTCTGAATTGTCTCATCTTCTACTTCTAGCTCATCATCATGACTGTTGTTCTCTTCTTCCTCAGATTGCATATCATCAAGAAATTCTACTTCACCGAGAGCATCATTCTCCCATGTTAATATGCTGACAGAATCGTTTGCTTCTCATTGTTTTTCCTTCCCCAATCCCACTTCTTTGTTTCTTCAAACACCACATCTCTACTCACAATGATTTTCTGTGAAGTGGGATTGAACATTCGATACGCCTTAGATTCCTCACTTACCCCAACAAAAATACACTTACAGCTCTTGTTGTCTAGCTTGATACGCTTTGCCTCTGGTATATGCACATGTCCAATGCAACCAAAAAATCTTAAAATGATTCACACTAGGTTTGATGCCACTCCATACTTCCTCCGGTGTCTTATCTTGAAGCGCATTGGTGGGACTGCGATTCAAAACATGTGTTATCCAGTTGAACCCTTCTTCCCAAAACTCTTTAGGCATCTCCTTTTCTGACAATGTGCTCCTAATCAGGTTCATTATCATTTGATTCCTTCTTTCAGCTACTCCATTTTGTTGAGGAGTGTAGGAAGTTGTTAAGTGACATTTTATTCCATGAGCTTTGCAAAATTCATCAAACTCATTGGGAACAAAACCCCCCCCCCCCCAACCCCTCTATCAGTTCTCAAACAACACACAGATTCACAAGCTTCCTTTTCTACACTAGCCTTAAAACTCTTGAAGATTTTAAATGCTTTTGATTTTTCTGCTATCAAATAACTCCACATCTTCCTACTATAGTCATCAATGAAGGTCAAGAGATACCTTTTTTACTCATTGAAGACGGTGTGATCGGTCCACAAATGTCAGAACGAATCAGTTATAAAACCTTCGAAGCTCTCCATGCACTTCACTTTGGAAACGATCCTCTCTTCTGCTTTCCAACTAGACAATTCTCGCACACCTTCTTGTATGCTTCAATGTGTGGAAGCTCTTTCACCATTAACTTTGAACTCAGTGCCTCCAAGCTCTTGTAGTTAAGATGCGCAAATCTACAATGCCACATATGCGTCTCATTTGATGTTTATGTCTTGAAACATGACTCCACTTCCATCACTTGTGCAACTAGCACAAACATTCTGTTTACACTCATTGGTGTCTCAATGATGAGGCCTCTCGGCTGATTANTACACTCATTGGTGTCTCAATGATGAGGCCTCTCGGCTGATTATAGATCTTGCAAGTTCCATCTCGAATTAAGATCGCCAACTTCTTTTCTTATAGCTGCCCCACGCTTAGGAGATTGTTACTGAGCTCCGGAACATATTAAACGTATTGAATGGTTTGAACAAGACTGTTTACTTTGATCCTGATGCTTCCTTTGCCTTGTACCTGCATTCGTGCACCATTTCCGAGCTTCACCGAATGGCGAAACCTTTCATCAATCTCTGAGAACCATCGCTTAGCACCAGTCATGTGATTACTGCATCCGCTGTCCAGAAACCATAGATT
>OVAP01005906.1:0-12430 GCA_900406295.1 Aurinia saxatilis
TTATTCAGCTTAACTGAACTTCCTAATAGCTTATCACCTTTTTAATAGATCAAAAACCCTCTTAAAACTTTAGTTAGTAATAGTTTACAGTAGAAAACCTCAAAACCTATTTTCTTGCATTTAATTANTCGTTTGAGAATTCATCCTATCAAGTCTTTCTGTCCGAGAGGTGTCGATCGACACCATCATGGTGTCGATCGACANAAGTACTACGACTGCGTGTCTGTACACTTGCAGTTTAACTACAAAGGGTAAAACTTTGTGTATCATGTATTTAGAATGATTTTGTGTGATTTGACAAACTCAGTGTTATTGGAACATGTGTTTTAAAAACCTTTTAAAATCAGTGTTATTAGACTACATATTTTAACAAATACCATCAAATTCGATGTTATTGGAAATATTTTAATCATTTGGTTTTAAGTGATTTTAGAGTGTTTTGGATGAGTTTCTTAGTTAAAAATGGAAATACTCAAATCACATGGTTTTAGGTGGAATTTTAGGTAATTTGATTAAAACTCTTCAAAATCATCAAAACTCTCCAAAACCTCATTAAACATCAAATCATTTCAAGCTCATGATCCAATACACACCCCTTAGATCATAGAGAACCATTAATTGACTCTTCTTCTAGGTTGTGCTCAATGCTAGTTCATAGATTAGCTACCTTGAATTAGATCATAGGAAATTTATTACACACGAGAGTGTTAATAAATTTTGGAAATAAATCTCAGAAGAGCTAGTTTTCTATTCATAAAGGGATTTGGTCTAGGAAATTAGTGAACAGTTGAATAGGTTCTCATTGCTAGTTTAATTCCTTAGAATTCACAAAGGGATTTGGTTTGCTAGGAATTTAGCCAAGATAGTATTCTCAGCGAGAGTTGGTTTACTTGTTTGATTTATTCATGTTCTAGAGTTATAGGTTTCTCTAATTTATTACGCACGGTGTCGATCAACATTCATCGTGAAAGTGGCACGGTTTGGATTCTTAATCGAAGTCCCAAAGCCTAACCTTTGCATTAATTGATTTAAACCCCATCATAATTTGTATGTTACTTGTTTTAATTTATATAATTGAAACCCCCTGCCTTAGTTTAGTTAAGAGTCTTCAAACTAGTTTGTGATTTATCGGTCCTCGTAGATTCGATCCTGATAGGGCTGATATTTTACCGTTTTCAATATGGATTTTTTGGTGCTTTTCATGAAGAAACTATTTGATTTGGAACATAAACTACTGAATTTCATATTTCTCTGTTTGCAAAGTGTTTTTGTGGGAATAATGCATTGTAGGTCATAAATGGGCATTTTCTATCAAGTCCAACAAATCAACATCAGAAGTCCAGACCCATATCAAGAAGATGNGAATAATGCATTGTAGGTCATAAATGGGCATTTTCTATCAAGTCCAACAAATCAACATCAGAAGTCCAGACCCATATCAAGAAGATGTTTGTTTTTGATTGAAGTGAGGAGTTAAAAAAACCAAACCACGTGAGTTAGCTATCACATGGGCTTGGAATCAAGGTGTTTTCCCTTAGGAGTAAGAAGTTAAGCCCAAATCATTGAATATGTATCCAGAAGCCCGTATAAGATGAAGGCCCAATCGACCGGAGGAGAGGCCCACCGATCGATCACAACCCAATAATCGAAGGAAGCTTTGAGAAAAAATTCAGCTAAAGACCGTTGCATTTGAGGAGATTACGCTACGAAAGACTCTTTTCATAATCAATCAAAAGCAATCCTTTGCTAGTTTCTCTTTGTGTTTGTGTCTCACTCTTTGTATCGAGTCCCTCACCCAGAATCTCGAACAAATAGTGATTGTGTGATTTTGCCCACACACTTGTCTGCTGCTCGGCGTCGAACACGGGACCGTACCCCTGGTGATACTCCTCGGCCTCGACCTTGACCAGACGTGAAAGCAGGTAAGACTCTATTGCCGCAAGGTCAAGTGGGGCCGATTGCTCGGCATGTGATGAAATCTCTTCGCCATAAAGTTCTACCAGTCTATTTACCTCGGCATCCAGTGTCTCGTTCACGGAATGATTATTGCACGGGACGAATTCTTCTTCGGCTACCAGGCTCTCCGCATCCTGTTCATTCCCCTCGTCTTTGCTTTCCTTTTCACTTAGTATTACGTGTCGAGACTAGGGAGGAATTGTATCCTCGGCCTCCATACCCTCACCACCCAACTCTCTGTAGTCGTCAAGAACTTCTTCGTCCACCTCTATTTGATTGCTCTGCTCGGCGGAGTCTAACGCCAAAGGATCGGAGAGAGTTGTGTCCATAATCACTTGCGATCCGCCGGAATATTAATGAATAAACCCTAATTTCTATGAAGATCTACCGGAAGACTAAACTAATTCACGGCGGCGCTCAACGAACTACTCAAGAACCCTAATTTTTTTAAGGCAAAATGAAGAGAGAGAACAGAGAAAATACCTTGAGCACGCTGTCACTTCACTCCTCATACAATGCGAAATGAGGAGTGAGGAGGCTTAGGGAGGATTTTATAGAAGCGGAAGGAAGACCAAACGATTTTGTCTCGAGAAACACATGAAAACTGTTCATCTTCCGAGGAGTTAATCATTTCAACCCTTGACTGCAAGCTCGGCATTACCTTACACGATTAAGCCAATTCCCGCGAGCTTGGGGGGGGGGCTAACTGTGGGGGTCAAATATCCCCCTTACGATATTTGGAAAGCAGTAGAGAGAAATGACTAAGTCCTAATCATCAAGGCCGAGGACACTTCTTTAGGCGTGACCTCGGCTAACACAGAGTCACTTCGTCGGCATAACCAATGTCTTCAAACATGTCGAGCGTAACTAACTAAGTCGTGAGCTCGGCTAGCTTATTTACCAAAGGAATGCCGAGGAAGTCAGCCGAAGTCACTTCCTCGGCATGGCACACATACTTGAACATGCTGAGGGCATTAACTGAATCATGAGCTCGGCACAGTTCAGCGCAAATCCAGTTGAGGACATTATCAGTATCATGTCCTCGGCCAAATTTGTACCATGTATATTATGCGAGGAAATGACTGGGTCATTCCCTCACCCCATTCTTGTCTATCCCCGAAGGTCGAGTTTGTAAGCATATAATGATGGGCCGAGCAGCCCAATGGCTGTCTAAAGTCAAGAAACCCCAAGCCCAGATAAATAAGCCGAACTGGAGGAAAAAAGGCAAGAAGGATCAGGAAGATACGAGAAGATCTAGGAGTCTAACTTATCTCTAAGTCGGCATAATCTTGTATATATACTTCCTTGAGGTTAAACTTGTATGATCTATCTCCTTCTAGCCTAAGAACTGATATATCTCGTATTTTACCGGGTTTTTATTATCTATATATTATTAGATTCCAAATAAGTCATTTTAGGTACATGGACGAATTTGGGGATTTCGGTGAATTATGGAATAATTATGGAGCAAAAGGAAGCAAATATGTAGAATGATAATGCAGAGGCTGTCCGAAGTCCCTTAAAGATTGTATCAGACGAAGGTCTTCCCGAATGAATTTTAATCTCAAATTTTGACACAACATATAAACTTGAGTTAGCTTCACTTTGACGGTAGTTTCAGCTCATTCTAATTATTGGTTGAGGAGATATGACGGTTTTAGTGAACATATATCATTCTGGCGTACAGAAAAGAAAATTTCCCAAATCTCCAAGATCAAGATTTTTACTAAATCTTTTATGATTAATTTTCTAATTCTAAAATTCGTTCTAGACCCTATAAATACTTCTCTACAGCCATTGTTTAGGCTGATGCATTATTTATTTTAGAGAGAGTTTTAGGGAGAGAGATATCTTGAACCCTTTGTGTTACTCTTTGGTATCTTAGTGCTTTCAATTAAATTGCATGATGTTTTGCTTAGCTATGTCTGAGTAATTTTATTGTTAGGCTTAGCGTTCTTAGGGTTTAGATGATTTATTGTTTGCCATATGGGTTCTGGAACCCATCTTAGTAGGAGTAAATTATCTATTCACAAAGAAATTTGGTTTAGATAGTTTATGAACAATTGAACCTAGGCTTATTGCATAATTAACCCTTAGGACTCACAAAAGAATTTTGGTTTGCTAGGAATTAATTATAGAATGCATTCACAGCGAAAGTTGGTTTGCATCACAATAGGTTTCATGTTTAGGAATTAAGTGGTACCTATTTTAACCGTGCGGTGTCGATCGACACTCGACGCGTCTGGCTGCAATTTTGAGTCTTTACCTGAAGTTCCCAAGGCCTAACCTTGCTTTTAATTGCTTACAACCCCATCATTAATTTGTTAGTTACTTGCTAGTTAGTCACATTAAAACCCCCTGTCCCAGATTTAATTTAGAGTNCTTACAACCCCAGCATTAATTTCTTAGTTACTTGCTAGTTAGTCACATTAAAACCCCCTGTCCCAGATTTAATTTAGAGTTTATTTAATTAGTTTGCAATTTATTGGTATTTGTGGATTCGATCCCTAAGTACTACATCGTTTTAGCTGTGCTCTTGCGGTTAAATACAAAGGGTAACTTTTGTGTATCAAGAACCCTAAAATCTTACGCTACGAAAGACTCTCTATTACTAAAAATCAATACAAAAAGCTCTTTGCTAATTCTTTGTGTTTGTGCTTAGCTCTTTGCTTAAAGTCATTTCCTTAATCACTCGAACAAATAGTAATTGTGTGTTTTCACCCACACATACGGGAACTATTGGTCTTTCGATAACTTGGTCATTCGCTCATGAAATCGGACAAACAACGCTTCGATTTCATACGAAACTGTTTTCAGAGGCTGAAAACGACTCTATGGGTCGCCTCTCGCCATGAGAGGCTTGATCTGCGCCACGTGAAGCTCTCACGGGTCGCCTTTCGCCGTGGCAACACGAACCACGGCCCATGAGGCTTCTACGGGTAGCGTTTAATCATGCGTAGCATGATCCGCGACCCGTGAAACTTCATAAGTCGCTTATCGCAAACTAACACCTTCTGGGAACTCAATTTCCTCCGAGACTTGTTCTTTGGATCTTACGAACATGAAATTGAGCTATCGAGAAGTCATTTCTCAAGAAGACTTGATATTTCGATCATACGAACATGAAGAAAAGTCATCGAGAAGTCAATTTTAGATGAAACTACATATTGAAAGCAGTCTGTGACCCGTAGACAAGTCACAGGTCGCAACTCATCGTGACTCGTTGAGTTCGAGCATGAACCGCGACCCGTGCACAAGCCACGAGTCGCGCTTCGTGCTTTCCAAGCAAGGCGCGACCCGTTGATAAGTCAAGGGTCGCGTTTCGAGTTGGGAAGCCATTCCGCGGCCCGTGCATGAACCACGGGTCGCGCCCCATCACGAAGGTTCATTCCGTGACCTGTGGACATGCACGGGTCACATTTCATCGTATATCAACACATTCTGCGACCCGTGAACATCCACAGGTCACGCTTCGTCACTTCCAAGAAGTTTCGCGACCCGTGGAACGCTCACAGGTTGCGGTTCGTCTCGTCGAGGTCATTCCGTGATCCGAGGAACACTCACAAGTCACCAAACACTATCTCGACCCCATCCCATGATCAAGACAAGTCGAAACAACTTAGGATGTGTATCCTCTCCATTCCGTGGATCCTAGCAAATCAAACAACTAATTTCCATCGAGAACTAAGGATCCTCGATGAACATTTCATCATATGATCGACAATGATCAACATGGTTACACTATTTTTCCCTTGGTAAGGTTTTCTCTCTAGTGGTTTTCCTTGTTAAGGTTTTTAACGAGGTAACCATCCGAACACATACGACTTACGAGTCTAACAACACTCTTGACAAGCTAAACAGCCCAACACTTCCTTAACGGACCGACCACAGCATTTTGGACCAAGTAAAGCCGTTCGTAAACCGACATACTAGAAGGTTCGGACACAATCTTACGGAAATAGAAGATTTCCTTTGTATCTTAACGATAAGGAAGTCTTCTAGGAGCTTCTCGGAAGAATGGAAGCTATCTCGAAGAATATCGGAGAAATGGAAGGTGTATTGAAGCATATCGGAGAAAAGGAAACTATCCGAGATTTTGTCAACAGAGAAAGAAAAGACGGCCCAAAACGAGAAGGAAAAGCCCATGGTCGTATTACGGTTAAGCTAAGAGTATAAATAGTCTACTAGTCATAGCTCATAATGTATCTTTTCAACTCTTCAGAGCTCTTTCACCATAAACTTCGTGGCTGCAAGAGACCTTTGCATACTATCAATAAAAGTCTAGCTTTCAACCTTTGTGTTTGCCTTCCGTTCTTAGTTCGTTTGCTTTCTTTGCTTTTTTGTTCACGAGTGATTCATATATTAAGATAGTCGACGATCCTTTAAAAGTTTCGTTAGACAAGTTTTGTGGTTGTGTGAATTTTGGTACACACATTTACACAAGTCATTACCCTGAATAATTTAAACCATGACCCTCTGATGCATTGCCTGATTTCCTAACGCTTTTATTATCTGAACTTTCTTACGTTTTTATTTCATTATAGCATTTGCAGGCATTAATCGATCGAGCGCACACTCTGCAATCGACCAAAAGGCACATCATCGATCGATCAGTTCATACTCTCGATCGACCAAAGCCAAAACCATTTCATATCTATTGCTTAGCTCGAGTGAACTTGGACGTACTACTGCGTACACTCTACTCCATGTGGATACGATCCTTAAGTAGTACTGCGAGACCTGTGCGCTTGTAAGACCTATTTTGTGTGAAAATTAAACCCCCATCAAGTTTTTTGGCGCTGTTGTCGGGGAGCAACAATTGACCACTAGCATAACAATCTAGCTTTCATTTTAATATCTATTTCTTATTTTTCACTTCTCCCTTTTTCATTTTTCATTCTTCATTTTCAATCATTTTCCATTTAAAATTTGAATTCGGTTTTCACTTTCTCTCCTCTTTTTCCAAGTGTATGCGGAGAAGGAGAGGCGATGACGATATGTTTCCACTTGAAACTGAAATCCAAAGAATAGAAAGAACTAACCGTAAGCTTGCTCGTTTGAGACTAATGGCGGAGCATCAAGAACAACAATTTGATGATAATGGTGAGCCTCGTCATCATTGGAGGGGGAAGAAAAGAAGAGCAAAGGAGGTAGGAAGAGGAACGTCCACAAGGAAATGGAGGAGAAAGAGCTGCTAACCCTATAGCGGATCAAAGAACAATTGATGACTATCATTCGATTGATCAGCATCTGTTCGATCAAACGGTGATCAAGCCTGCATAACCTCCTCGAAATGATTATGAGATAAAACCTCAAATCATAGCTTTGGTGAAACAGAACGAGTCCATGGCATTGCCCACGAGCACCCAATGGATCACATCGATTTCTTCAAAGAAATTTGTACCACCACAAGGCAAAATGGAGTTCCCACCGACTACTTCAAGTGTGAGCTCTTCCAATTCTCCCTAGCTGTCAAAGCCCACCGATGGCTGAAAACTCTACCACCAGGTTCGATCACTACATGGGAAGGTTGTAAGTCAGTTTTTCTTAACCATTTCTATACTAAATCCCGCTAAAATCAGTTAAGGAATAAAATATAAGGTTTTAAACAAGCTCGTGTTGAAAGCTTTTTCGATGCTTGGGAAAGGTTTAAGGGTTACATGAGAGACTGCCCTCACCATGGTTTTGATGAAGGTAACCTTTTGTGTACATTTTACAGAGGCATATAGCCAAAATATCAATTGTCTCTTAATACAACTAGCAATGGTGACTTCACCACTAAGACCGTTAAGGAAGGACAAGCTCTCATTGAGAATTTAGTTGCAAGTGATAGCAACAACTCAACTGAATTTCATAAGTCCATACCTACAAATGAGATGAAGTCCAAATAGATCACCGAGCTATGAGGAAAGATGAGCCAAATCCTAAAAAACTAACAAAGGGCGGTGAACTCTTGTGAAGCTGTGATTAACAACAATGCCGGCCCGACAATATGTGATAAACAAAAAGGTTATGAAGAAGAAGTAAACAATGTTGGAACTCAAGGTAATTTTCAGAATCGAAATTTCAATAATTTCAAAAGTAATAACCTCTCTTACAGGAACCCTAATGTGGAGAATCCCCAAGACTAACACTACTCTTCCCAGGAGACACCTCCATTTAATTCTTACACCCGGGGAAGAGGGTTCAATTCTAGAAATTTCCAGCAAGGTAGTTATGGTAGAGGCACTAATCCCAGCGGAAATAATTTCGAGCAAAGACCTTCTTTTGTTAATTTTCAGGCTAGAGCACGGGAGCCAACCCCACCTCAAGACTAAAAAATCGAGAGGATGCTCTAGCAGATCATGGCCAACCAGGAAAGTCAAGGGAAAGCCATTGAAGAGAGAATAAATGGCGTGTACCAAGACCTTAATGAGAAGTTTGAGGCTGTCTCACTTCACGTGAAAAAGGTGGAGGTGCAAATTGATGAAACAACAAAGGCAATGAAGTGGCAGAACGATGTGCTTCCAGAAAAACCAGAGGAGAATCCTAAAGCTTTTTGCAATGCTATCGAAGAAGTTCTTGTGCCGTATCCATGCATAATGATAAAAGAGGAATCTTTGGACTCTGACAACAACATCGAGACTGGTGACATTGTTTCAGGAGGGAACAAAATCAACTATTCTAGGACCCAACCAAAAACATTGCATATGGAGGAGGACCCTGGAAAATTCGTTTTCCCTTGCAAAATCGCAGGTTTCAAGTTCCTAAACTCACTTTGCGATACCGGCTCTAATGTGAACGTTGTGTCTTCAAATGTTGCAAGCAAGATAGGGCTCTCAAACCTGGTCCATTCCAACTCATCACTAGTGTTTGGAGACTCACACTCGAGAATCCCCCAAGAGGATAGCATACAATGTCAAGTTGAAGATTGGCTCGACAACGGTACCCGTGGATTTTCATATAATTGATGTGAGGGAAGCAGGCTCGCTGATTTTTGGTAGAGGATTTCTCGCCACCATTGGAGCGGTCATTGATTTACCAAATAGCAGAATGAGTTTTGGAAGAATCAACCCCAAGGTTTAGTATCCATCATTACCAAGTTCTTGCATCAAGGGAATGACTTACATCGGGAGGAGAAAAGTTCATGACCCCGGAAATGACCCACCAAAGCCAAGCAAAGGGAAGGAGAAAACCCACGAGCCAAGAAGGAAGCTTGTTACCCATGAGAAGAGTGAAAAAGACGCACCAAGCCATACTCCACAATAAAAGTGGTGGTCCCAAATGATGCTCATGGAGTAGGAGAGCTAAGGGTCTGAGAGCTAACGGCCCCCACTGAGAGATACATGTGGGAGGAATTTTTACCTACCAGGAGTCCCAATGCTGAGGGTACCAAGCACAAGGAGCCTGACCCTCAGGGAAATGATAACAAGGACAAGGAGGAACCACAGCCTTCCGACCACCAACCGGAGGACTAAGACTCCATCCATATCGAGCTAACCGACTTTAAATAAAAGCAGTGAGTGTGAGGCAACCCACTGGTACGTCTTAGATTAGGTTTTCTTTTAATGCTTTTGTTCGAGTCTCGGGAAATAGGATTCAAAGATTCAACCAAGATGATACAGAATCGATCGACTGCCTCTGCAGAATTTGATCGATCGCCTGCTGTTTATAAGCTTCATTTCACTGTTTCACTCGAAAGCCAGAGGCCACTGATTCAAATCAAACTGATGATCCAGGAGAATGTTGTGCGCTTCAACACTAATCAAAAGAGAGTAAAAAATCAGGAGAATCACACTCTGATTTGATCGATGGACGGTTGTATCGATCGATTAAGTCCTAGAATGATGAACACTTTCTCAATTCAACACGACAGATGATGATATATGATGGGGATTTAGTTTTCGCCCAAAATATTCCTGCATGCGCACATGCTCTCACAATAGTACTTGGGGATCGTATCCACATGGATCAGAGTGTACGCAGTAGCACATCCAAGTTCACTCGAACTAAGCAATGAAATGAGATGTGATGAGGATTTAGTTTTCACCAAAAATAGGTCCTGCAAGCGCACAAGTCTAGCAGTCGTACTTAGGGATCGTAGTGTACGCAATAGCACGTCCATGTTCACAATAGCACGTCCATGTTCACTCAAGCTAAGCAGCAAATATAAAATGATTTTGGTTTTGGTCGATGACAGTATGAACTGATCGATCGATGATGCACCTTTCGGTTGATTGCGGAGTGTACGTTCGATCGATTGATGCCTGCAAATGCTAAAATAAATTTAAAACGTAAGAAAATTCAGATAATAAAAGCGTTAAAAAATCAGGCAATGCATCATAGGGTCACGATTTGAATTATTGAGGGTAGTGACTTGTGTAAATATTCTAGTTAAAGCTATATGGTTGAAATCAGTTAATAGTGATTTCAACTATATAGCTTTAACTAGGATATTTAGAAAGATCACGTGCTAAGAAAACAAGATGGGGTCTTTGCCTCACAGCAGGTTTTCAGGAAGAAGGGTATGTTTATATAGTATGGTTTGTCTCTTTCCATTAGATGCTTGGAGATCATGTCCCCCTTTTTCTTCTTAGGTCTTTTTTTGTTGAATAAGATTCTTACATCTTTATCTGCATATATTGGTTTTTATCGTTTAGTCCTTTATACATCAACTTTTTTTGTTCATTGTACTCTCCTTTTGTTTTTTCCTTTTGGATTGAGAACTTTTTCTACCACAAGGTACGTGATTTTTTTTCTTTTTTTTGTTGTTGTGTGTGTTATCTACTTATTTGTGGATCATCTCTTTCTGTTGTCTTTTGTTTTGTTTTGCGGATCAGTTCCTCCTTTTTTTTTTTAATTAGTGTACAAGGATTCCAATATCATTTTCAAAATTTAATTTAGGTTTTGTGCTGTTTTTTTTTTGTGAATTTATGAGAAAGACCGAACAACTAAAAGGTCATGGATGGATAAAAGAACAACATCCTTAATTAGCAGCTTTGTTCCAGGGTAAAAGGTGAAGAAGAGGGAATCGAGCAAGACAAGGAACTAAAGGAAAATGTGAGTTTTCTGATCGATTATTTGATTAGTTCTGTAGTGTTATTCTTTGTCGTGGTTTCGTTATTTTCTCTTTTTTTGGTTTTTTTTAACGTTTGTTGTTTTATATATAAGCTGAATATGGCGTTATGTTGTTTTCAACTTTCTCATGTGTTAGATACATTGTTTTAGCTTGCTTTCCATCTAATTGTTTTTATTTTATTGTTCTTAGTGTTTGTCAAAATGTTTTGATCCCTAATTGTTGTGATCAATGGGTTTTATCTGGAGCATGAGCGGTGGTAAGAAATTTGGTAAAAAATTCGCAGGGGCTAAATGTAAACAGGAAACCGTACATCTGAAAGCTTCTCTATGAAGAAAAAAGCAAAGCGGTTTCATGCGACAGTAATATGATAGGTTTTCCAAGTGTAGTATGAAAGCTTCGTTAGTTTCTCTTTGTTTGTGACAGAATCTGTCTTTCTCTTGATGTGGCTTTCATAGTGAGAAAGCTATTTGAGAAAGAAATTTGTGAGAAAGCTATTTGGTGCAACAAATAGCTTTCATATTCGTGAGGAGGAGGGAGTAGGTTTCGCCGGAGTAGATGTCGATGTCGTTGACGGTGAATGGTTTTATGTAGTTGCCGTCGGCTCCTACGACTTCTAGCTTGTGTCCCTGCATGGGAAAAATCATCCACACGTGTGACTGATCCTTTGTGTTCAGTAAATAGTTTTTTTAAAAAAATTGCATAAAGTTTAAACAAAAAATCATGTATATGAATGCTGATGCAAATGTCAAATAAAGAAATTTGTGAGAAAGCTATTTGAAAAATTCGTGAGAAAGCTATTGATATAATACGTAAGTTGTTCTGCGCTTCTCAGGTTTGATGGTTTTCTTGGTTGCTGTGTTTGCTATGTATGTTTGATTACATTGATAGGCTTTTCGTGATGGTGCAGCCGAGGAAACTACTACATATGGCTGCTGGTAAGTATTGAGATTTTTCTTTTTTAATGAGCCGATGCGAATTTAGTGGAGAATGGTTTAAAGCTTATTACTTTTTTGAATTTGGGAATTAGATGGTGTTGCTCCAAGAGCTAAAATGAATCAACAGCGGTCTAGACGGTTTAGATCCGCTAAAGATGCACCGGATGCAGTATGTTCTTCTTTGCCCCATACTGGGATGGGGTTTCTACTGTGTAGTTTCCTCAAGCCAGACAAACTTTGTTTCGTTTTTTTTTTTACATGTTTCTAAATTTTTTGATGTTCTTGATTCGTTTCCTTGCATGTAAAGACTCCCGTCTCTTATTGGTTGGTTATTTGGTCTCATGTTGATTGGGTAAGCTCATTTAAAACGTTTACTAATTCCCAATACATGTCTCTCACCATATATGAATTTTGTCGTTAATGCCGATGGCATTAAGGGGGGTGTATTGGATCATGAGTTTGAAATGGTTTGATGTTTAAT
>OVAP01005907.1:0-10837 GCA_900406295.1 Aurinia saxatilis
CAAGCTCGATTCGCAATTATCAGAAACCCAGCTCTTAGTTGGGATAAGGAAGCAATAGCCAAGATAATGATAGCATGTATCATATTGCATAATATGATAGTAGAAGATGAACGCGACCAAGGGACTCATCTTTATCCATCTGAATTTGAACATATAGGCGGAAACGGGAATTCACAAGTGGAATACACGTTTTCTACAGAGACGGCTACGAATGTCAACAATATGATGGCCAACCGAGCTCGGATTCGTGATGGAGTAATTCACCAACATCTAAAAGCTTATTTGGTTTAGCATATTTGGCAAATATATGGCACAACTCAAGACTAGAACCGAAGTAGGTTCTTGATCATGCTTTTCTATGTAATATATCGTTCTATGTTTCCAGGTTTTTTACCGTTCTATGTTTTTTCAAAAACATATTGTACTACTATTTTATATTTAAAATCACAGTTATATGTATTGATTATATTTTCTTTTGGTTTCCACAACTTTGGAAAAAAAAGTTACAAAAAATAATTTTTTATTTTTTAGAACCCCAAATAATCTCACCATTGGAGACATAAAAATTATTGAGACTCACCATTACATTGTTGAGACTCAAATATTAGATTAATTATAAATTTAACATTAAATTTTTTCTAATGAACTTGTGATGGGCTCACCAATGGTGATGCTCTAATGGTCTTACCCGCCTCGAAAACACCCCCCCATCATCAATTATTAATCTTTATACAATAAAAATTTAACATTTAGGATCATAAGGAGGGTATGCTAAGCTTTAAAACCTTACTCTAACATAATAGGAAAAGATGGTTGATAACGCATGTTAGAATTTTCCGTCGTTTGCCGAAGTAAAAAAATAGACGAGTAAAAAGCTTGTCAAACTCAGCGACAAAATACAAAAGCTCGCCAATAATTTAAGAGGCGTTTTTATGACACATGAGACAATGTCTCAAAATCTTAAGTAAATTAAGGCCACTTTGGTCAAGAGACCATTGCACGCTGAGAACACAACCATCACAACCACAACGGTCACACATCAACTAATTCTCTAATACCCAAATTGGGGAATCTATCACAATTGTCTTTGGTAGATCTCACCTCTAATCATAACATGATGTCGTCAATACAATACCAACTTTATACAGAAGCCTAACATTTCAAAATTTCTTATTCAAAGAAGGGTGAGACATATCCCAACCTTCCCAACGTTACACACCATCCAGTCCAAAAGAGATACCATAGTTGCCTGAAAAATATTATCCCACTTTGGGGCAGAGGTAGCGAGAACCGTACATGATAGTGATCAATATCTTATCATGGGGTAGGAATTAGAAGCTCCCGCAATAAAGCTCGTCTGAAGAACCGTGGATAAGCACTTTGCATATCTGAGGGAGATTAACTCACGAGTGCACCAAGCAATCAACGCGACACGAGAAATTGATTGAGTCATAAAAGAAACACCTAAAGCCCCTTTTTTACAAGGTTGGATCACATCCCCGTCAGAGACATAAAGAATATTCAACTCCCTGCTTATGAGAGGGAAAATAGACCAATATGCTCACATAACAACCTTATAAATCACGATAAGAATATTTTGATTTGATGGCCCATAAACGGACGTCACACTCTGCAAATTCTTATCGTGCGATGCGTGGTGGCTTCCTCAGCACCACTGTCGGCCCCTTTCTCTTTTATTTCATGTGCCTTTCTTTATTTCTCTTCTCGACTTCTTGTTAGTACTGAAGCTTTTGGAATTAGAATTCGGAATCGAGGGTCGATTTGGGTTCTGAAGAAAGAAAAACCCGATTCCCTTGTGGGTTCGATGGATCTACTTTTCTCTAGCTTTAATTGATCTAAGTTTTCCAAAATCTTTGTTTGCATCCAAACAATTTTGGGGTTTTGATCTATTAAGCGGTTCCGGGGTTGGGTCGTTTAACCCCCCCTCTCTAATTTTATGCTAGTTTGTTTGTCTTCACGAGCTAAGCAAGGCTTTGCAAGCTTCGATGTTCAATCAACCCATTCTGGCTCGACCGTGATTCACATCGATGAACCTCCCAAAACAGTTCCCCTCTCTCTTTGTCACTACGAGATGGTGTGGTCGAGTTCCTTCAATTTTCCGAATGATTTTGGCGTTACCTTCCCTGCCGTGTTGGTGTCTATTGTGGCAGTATATTGGCCCATAGCCAATATTTCATCTTGTGTGCTTTATCAACGAGGTAGATCAAGTCGCTATAGGAGGAGGGTTCTTTCCGATTCCTTTTCGGATTTGCTTCATTAAGTTTACATGCCTTGTTTCGGTTGTCGTTGTACAATTCATTCTGGTATAGTCTTAATTTAGGTTGGTTTGATTCTCCAGTTTTACGGTTTTAATCTTAGTCTCTGGGAATCATTTTGGTTCGTTGGCTTTTGTCTTCGAGGTCAGTTGTATCACCGCCGTCTAATGATTTTTATCTTATGTGTACCAAGTTTCGTTTCTAATAAAATCTAGATGACAAAAAAAAGACGGCTAAGATGTCGACCATACACAGTGACGTTGCATTATCAACACGAAAATGCTAACTATGGCACAAACCACCTTTTAGACATAACCTATTCAAATCCTCAGCAATAATAATTTAGGACTCGCTTTACCGGGGTGCAAACATTCCTCTGAAGAGACTCTAATGACAATCAACATAAGCCTCAATAAACCCTAAACCTTGATGACGATGGAAATAGGATGATGGTTACCAATAAGAGATTCTATTATGAATTCCAAAATATATGGGACTTCCGACATCCATTTTCTTCAAACTAAAAAAATACACTCGACTCTAAGTGTGCGAGTGACCAAAGGAATCAAGTATGAAATTGGTATTTTTAACTTATTTACGTTTTTGAAGTGTTTTTGAGAAAACCACTTTGATATACTCGCATATCTTCTCATTTTATCTTTGTATATTGTTTATTTGGTTTCAATTTTCCCACTTTTGGTCTGACCACCTTTTCACATTATTTTGTATAATAGGTTAAGCCACCTCGAAAATATTCCCCCCATTAATTATAAATATGTGATTGTGAAAATCCAATATCACACCTTATAAGGTCATAAAACATAAGTTAGAAGACGTGGTTTAGTTGTCATTTGTGTCAAACCTAACCACGAAGATGTCAAGGATAAGGAGCATTAAAAAAAATTTCGACCAATATGAGGAGAAGAATATGGAGAACCTGAAGTTAGTAGAAGAAACCATTCGTCGTGATACCATTGATGAGGACATACAATTTGAACTATTACATAAAATAGCAGATAAACTACCACAAAAAGAAATACAAGAATGTACATCAACTTATTTTGATGGTTCCAAAACCAGTATAAAGGACTACAATCCAGTAAGGTGTCTACACACTCATGTGATCTATCAAGAAGACTTGACTCATTAAGAACCACCCAGGAGAAGACTTAAATCAAAACCGGTTTTTGAATCCTTTATGCAAATCTACTTAGAACTAAATAAGGAAACCCTCCTTTTCTCTTATCAAGGCACGTCTCCGTACTTTATTTGGAATCATGAGATACTCTAATAGATGTTTTACCACACGAGCCTTAGTGCACCTTACTACACACAAACCCACATCCATTACTTGCCATATTTGGAACCAAGGGATATCAATACAATGAATCTTTCCTGAATATTGCCTCTGTAATTTGAAGTCATACTCAGTGCATCTAGGCTTGACCAATTCTCAATGAAACTTTTAAGACTCAATTATAACCAACTTGCCTTAAATGGTCCGATTCACTCTTTATGCCACAACTATTTTCTGGCAATAACTTTTTATTGTTTAGAGTTTGTGATATGTTTTACTAAGCATATATATAAGCTCAAATATTTGTTCATTGTAAAGCACGCTCTTGAATCAGATTATTACAAAGTTTTCTTGTTTTTTAAAAGTTGTTTCTTTAAAGAATTGTTCTTATTCTTTTGAATATAAGTGTGTGGTTCACTTCTATTATTTAGAAGCCACAAATTTAGGTTTTTTGCGTGATTCAAACAAACTGGTTCGTTCACCGATTGAGAGAGTCAATCAACTCATTTCACCAATTCATCTTGTCTTCATTCCACCTTCCACGAGATTAAACTTGAAATCTCTTGATCATTTGAGTGATCATAAGCATGAGTGAATTTTTTTTTTTGTCAACAACAAAATTCATTAAGTTAGGCTCGAACCTAGGAGGTGACACAGTGACAGTTCTAGCACAACCACTAGGCTACAAGTCCTGGTCAAGCATGAGTGATTTTGTGCGTATATGATCATTCATTAAAAAATACATGCTCATTCTAAAAATGCATAAAAATTATTAAATTTTGGTACGGGTCGATGCCAAGAGTCAAAGTAGCATTCAGTTCGAATATGTTAACTTAAATCTTCAAAAATAATGACATATCTAAACAATCAATGAGTCAATCATGAAGAAATCACATGATTAAATGTAGATATGGAAAGAATTAAAGCAAATATAAAAGAGAAAGGGAGAAAGAGGGAGATACATTTTTTTATAGTCATATTGTAAAACATACATACACTTAAGACTTTCTTTTACGAGCTCGATCTCTTGTTTCTTTACTCGTAATCTTTGTTCTTCTGAGGTAAAACTACTCCACAACCACGTCCTTTAAAATCTATACTAATTATACTATTGACTACTCTATTATCCCCCTATTTTTTCATATGTGTTTCTAAGACGACGGTCGAAACCCAGATTCTCATAAAAAACTGCATTGATCAAATATCAGAACATCATTTTTTAATAGAAGAGTGGTATAAAAAAATGAAGTACAATATGTGTTGAATAAAGAGTGGCAGTGCATGTAAGTTTATTCACATGGACACAACCATAATTTACATGATTCTTAAGATCTTCAAACAACTATATTAATTACATAATAACATCATAATTTTTTTTAAAAAATCGTCATACTAATTCAAGGAGGGCAACGGAGTACCTCCATTCATTGTAGTGGTGGATGCCCTTAAGTGATTTCATAAATGGTGGAATCCTCCCTAATGACTTTAGGAATGGAAGATTAGATCTTAAAGTTAAGTTTGGAGATTATGTTTCTCTCGTTGCCTATAAACCTTTCTTTATGCGTTGTGAACTTGTGATAACAATATGATAGGCTAGAGACATGTATTATAGGTGGGGAGATACCTATTTCCTTGAAAGCATTCAATCTCAACCATCCATCATGGTTAAATTTAAAGTAACAAGTGTTTAGAGAAATGTTATGCTATAACCCTTGATTCATGTCATTGCTTGCCAAAACTATGGTTTTTCAGACATTTTAGCTTGACATGTGCTATTATCACTAATCTTTTATTACTAATCCTTGTCATTTAATTACATAAAATAAATTAAATTTCTTATTATCTGTTGTTTTTTGTTTATCACAATAATAGATGAACACAAAATATGCATTTACTAATAATCACATTTATAGATTAGAAATTATACATAATATTCCTTACAATACCACCTACTAGGTAATATAACAAAAAAGTTCTGTAACACAAACCTTGTGTTCATTGTACTTGTAATACATGAAAAACACAGTGAGAAATCAAAGTTTCGCTTGCTCCATTATCAATCTATATCTCTAAATTTCTCGAGTTGTGTACCTTATGTAATTGTACCTTTTTATTTTTTTGAAACGTTATGATACTGTTGTCTGTAGTATAGTATCACACCATTCTTTTTTCTTTTTAAATAAAGCTTTGGGTGTTTTGGAAAGTACAAAAACGTGTCAAAGCGAATAGAGAGGGATAGGAAAAAGAAAAGGACAGCTCTCGAAAAGCACAAGGATGGGATCAACTGCCTCTGTGCCTTGCCTCTGTGAGTGCAACTACTAACACCACCAGATATACTTGTGACGTCAGATACAGATACTTCTAATGACGAAACTACCCTTTGAAGTCTTTTAAGTTTCAACAGTTTGGTTTGAGATGCTCAAACTTATCAATTCGACTTTATTTTGATGATAGCATAGAGATAGACTTGTAATTAACCACATTATAACATTTGCTTTGTGTCTTTGACTATTCTGTGTTCACTTGTCACTGGTAAAAGGAAACCTTTAAAATTCAAACTTTTAAGACTTTTGGATAAACTTTCTTACAAAAAAAGGGAGAGAAATACGATTCAGTCGGTAATAAATCTAAAGGAGGAAGGTTTTAAACTCTTAAAGTCGAAACATTTACGCACCAAAGCAAGTTTCTAATAACTCCTGGGGCAAGAGTATAAATAACAGAAAACGCCCATTAAACAGAGACAATCTTCAGAGCCTCTCTCACTCTCCATGTGTAACTCTTTTCTCTAAAAGTACTAAAACCCAAGTCCAAAAGCACAAAAAACACTCCTACGAGCATCATCAAGCTCCCAGCATTGCATAGGGGAAAACAAAAGACTCGAGAATTTCAGACAAACATCTTTACATGTCTGTGAGAGCATATATATATAGATAAACTTGTAGCTCCTACTGTCAATGCATTGGATTCCGCGGGGCTGCACAGGAACGAACAGGTGTCTTGGACGGACTCACTCTGCAGATTCAATCATCCAAATATGAAAAATGCTCAGATTCATGATCAACTAGTGAGAAAGTTTAAGAGTTGGTTTATTCCTGGACCTTATCGGTCGAGAACCAAGGAGGACTCCACTGCAGTTGAGAGCAGCTATTGCACTTTCTGCCTGCACAAGAGTAAAAGATATGTTTTCAACAGGTTTTAATAAAGATGAATCACAGGTTACAATTTGGAACGAGATCAAGGCTCTACTATACAGTATTAGTACACAGGCCTTATTCTTGGAATAAGAGAGAGCAGAAGCATAAACTTACCATGACAAACTCAACGAAACCGATTCTAGTTGGATGATGATAATCTCCCAGCAGCCTCATACGGTAAACCTCTCCGCACACAGCCTCGAAAAAGAGTTTGATGTCAGCTTGAGTGACCTGTAGAAAGGTGAAACCAACCACAGTTAACTACTTGAAGTTTCAGAATAACTTCAGCAATGAAACCAATTTAAGAGACTCACCTTCTTGTCGATGTTAGTGCAGTAGATAGTTCTTGCACACATTTCACGTTCATCTTCACTCTAAGAATCATAACAAGACTAGGCATCAATGTCTCTGATCTCTAAACAATAACTTTGCACTCCGAATGGGATGAGAAAATGAAAAATCTCACCCTTGGCAAGAGTGTTGGGTTAACCGGTGCAATAGCTGTTTTGGAAGGCATAACCTTAACAGGATAGAATCCCAGCATCGTCCCAGACAAATTCAGAGCAGCTCTTGCGCCCGCTACAAGTTCCAAATTGCCAACACATACCAATTAACCACCTATTCATAAACACTCCAAAATACAAAACTACATAATGATATACAAATATACCTTCATCGGTGAACTCGATGAAAGCAAACCGAAGCACAGATTTAGGGTCACCACATATGCGACAGTCAACAACCTAAATAACCAAATACAGAGTTAACACAANGAAATGAAAAATCTCACCCTTGGCAAGAGTGTTGGGTTAACCGGTGCAATAGCTGTTTTGGAAGGCATAACCTTGACAGGATAGAATCCCAGCATCGTCCCAGACAAATTCAGAGCAGCTCTTGCGCCCGCTACAAGTTCCAAATTGCCAACACATACCAATTAACCACCAATTCACAGACACTCTAAAATACAAAACTACATAATGATATACAAATATACCTTCATCGGTGAACTCGATGAAAGCAAACCGAAGTACAGATTTAGGGTCGCCACATATGCGACAGTCAACAACCTAAATAACCAAATACAGAGTTAACACAAAGAAGATGAAACTTTTACAAGGAAGTTACTCAAACCTGTCCAAAGCCGATGAACAAACCAGCAAGCTGCTCCTCAGTGACCTACACACAGCCCCCAAAAAGATAAGTATAGAGCAAGTCCAACAGCAACCAGTGAGGAAAAACTGAAGCTTTTTTAAACCTGTTGGTCAAGATCAGACACATAGACAGTTCTCCGAATGATCTCATCACGCTGAGCCATACTTGTCCGAGGATTCATTCTCCGTTTCCCCTGTGGTCCAAAAGACTTCTTCTGTTCGAAACAAAATTAACAAAGATTTTAAGTCTGAAGACATAAAAGGTGAGATTTTTCAACTTAGAAACGGACAAGAGACGTGGCTTACCCTTCGAAAGGCTCCATNAGATTTTTAAGTCTGAAGACATAAAAGGTGAGATTTTTCAACTTAGAAACGGACAAGAGACGTGGCTTACCCTTCGAAAGGCTCCATCTTCGTTAACGGGGACACCAAAGCCATCGTTGGGGAAGAAAGAGGCACCAGCGTAAGCTCCTTGTTTAGTGAGAGAAGGAGGAACAAACTCTTCAGCCATGGGGTTGAGCTTAGATAGAAGCTCATGAAGCTCTCTCATGTCACGATTGAAGCTCTCTCCACCATCGGATCTCGTCACGCCAGAGGATCTCTGGACTCCTGATTCTTGGCTGCTCACAGAAGACGGCGGCGACGGGGAGATCACACCAACCTCCGTATCAGCTCCAACACTCTCACTGACCGCCATGATCAGAGACAAAAAAAGAAGCAGGTAATCGAACAAACTCAGAAGTGAAAGAAAGGATTTTTGATCAAGAAACAGGATTTGAGGAACAAAATGGAAGGGAACAGACAGTAGCAAAAAAGGGTTCTATAACAAGGGAGAGAGACAAGAGGACAAAAGTGTAATAAAGTCAGAGATGATTAATANACACCATCGGATCTCGTCACGCTAGAGGATCTCTGGACTCCTGATTCTTGGCTGCTCACAGAAGACGGCGGCGACGGCGAGATCACACCAACCTCCGTATCAGCTCCAACACTCTCACTGACCGCCATGATCAGAGACAAAAAAAAGCAGGTAATAGAACAAACTCAGAAATGAAAGAAAGGATTTTTGATCAAGAAACAGGATTTGAGGAACAAAATGGAAGGGAACAGACAGTAGCAAAAAAGGGTTCTATAAGAAGGGAGAGAGACAAGAGGACAAAAGTGTAATAAAGTCAGAGATGATTAATAGTGGTAATAAACTGGATTAGATGAGAAAGGTTAGTAAGATTAAATCTGATTTTGTTTTTTTTACTGCGGTTAATAAAGTTGAAACGATGGGATAAAAGTAGAAAATCGAGCCTTGCTAGAGAGATAAGAGATCACGCTTTCTGTGTCCTCTTTCTCTTTTCTGCTATTCTTCAGACAAAGCTAGATTGTAGCAACCCTGAATATTATCCCAAATTATTTTCGTAGTATAACTTAAACTCCTTTGGCATCTTTATATTTATGTCACTAAAGCAAAAAAAATACACACAAATATATATGATCTTTTTAATTTGATCGACGTTTTTATTGTTTGAAAGAAATAGAGATTTTCATTGCATTTGGTCGTGATAATATTTTAGTCAGCAAATAACCTATGATATGATTTAGTACTATTGTAAGAGCATCCGAGACTCATTGAATTTCTAGTCAATATTATATTATTGTTTTTTAATATGATTTAGTTTGAAAACCATATATAAATTTTGTTGTCTATTGGTGAGAGACTTATCAAGTCTTTCACTAAGTCTCTCATCACTATAATATTAATAATTTTGGAGAAATTTTTTAATATACTAATTTTTCTATAGAACCAACTATAAATACTATTTTTATCTAAATTATCATTTCTAATATTTAAAAATATTTCATATGATTTTAGGGTTTAAATACTTTTTAATATTTTATTTTGAATTTAATAATTAACATATTAAATATATTCAGCTTATTAATTATGTGTCCATATACAATGATTCATCCAAATAAAACCATCACATTCAAAAACATATTTTCTAAATATTGTACATCTATATTGATCCAATAAGCGATTTTACAATATATTTTTAGGATTTTTAAAAAAATACAGGAATTTTTTCTATTATTTCTATATTTTTAACTTTTGTCAATTAAATATAATATTAATATATAATTTAAACTCATGCATAATAGAACTTATTAGATAGATAATTTTTCTTTACAATGTATACAAAAAAAACAAAATATATAAATGATTTAATTACTTTATAAACTATAGAAATTAAAGTTATTATAAAATTTTGAAACACCTATAAGGAGATATGTGTCTCATGAGAAAGAGTTGGACTTTCATGATCTCTCAAATAAGAATTTTCACTCTTTCTATTAAAAAAAAATATTTTTTTTTTCTAATTTATTTTAATATTTAGAGATTTGATAAGGGATCATCAATGTAGATGATCGATCTAAGTAATTTCTACGTCTTATAAACAAATAGTAAGAAATTAGTAGTTGGGGGTTGGGATCAACGTAATGATTAGGCAAATGAATGTGCAAATCAGTAGATGGCAGATAAAGAATGCACAGTTACAAACATGTTTCCTGCTTTAACAATTACTGTCAAGTATCAATGATGACGTTTACAGAAAAAAAAAATATATATCAATGATGATAAAGTTATCTTGAATATATATTTTTATGTGTAATAATTCACTACACTTAAAGTAATTCATGTTAAAAACAGTAGTTTGTTAAGAGTAATTGCATAAAATGATAAATGATTCAAAAAAAGAATTATACAGTTGTATTAGAGATAAATCTGAAAATACTTTTGAAATTAAAATCTAATTTTTTTGTTAAGTCTTTCTTTAGTTTTTATTTAACAATGAGACATGACTGTAATTCTGAAAATTTTCATAACTTGTAAGATCGAATTCGACATTCTCTCCAACCACATAATCT
>OVAP01005908.1:0-12427 GCA_900406295.1 Aurinia saxatilis
AAAACACTTTATATCGTGGCTAAAAACCATAAAATCTACGATATATCACCTAACAGTGCCAACTGCTAATCAAGGGGCCTTACGTATGGCATTGAGTGTTACGAGGGAGCATCATTACCACTCTTACATTGCGCGGGTGGACCAATTTGGTTGGTTAATCAATTAAATTTGGATAGGGCCTAGTTTTCCAATTCTTTATGGAAAAAACCCTGAAAAATACACGAACTTTACAACTTCTGCTAGAAAAATAAACGAATTTTTTGTGTTGCCATATTAATACACGAAGTGAAATTCGTTTCCAGATTAATACACGAACTAGAGAAATTTTTGTCTTTTTCATACACGGCGTCAAAATTAAATTTTGAAAATCCAATTTTGCCTTCATCATTCTTCCCAAAATCAATTTGTTTTTAAGTTTTGAATAAAACCCAGAATTAAATATTTAAAAATGCAAATCTAAGATAAATTGTAAAATATCCTATAATATAGAGTTTTAGGGTTTAGAATTTAAGGTTTAGGGTTAAAACCCTAAAACTTAAAATTCTAAACACTATAAAAATTTTAAACCCTAAACACATAAGATATAAACCCTAAAACCTTAAAACTTAAACCTGAATACTTATTAGATACTAAAACCAAACCCTACAAATTTTCAACCATATATCCTAAAATTTTTAACCATAAATTAAAACTTAGGGTTTAAATTGGGTAACCCAATATGATTTATAACGTTTAGGATTTAATAATTTTTTTATTTAGGATTGAGAATTTGTAGAATTGAGGTTTAGTGTTTAATAAGTATTTGGGTTTAAGTTTAATGGTTTTAAGGTATATATTTTTAGGGGTTTGGGGTTTAAACCATTTTTATGGTTTAGAATTTTAGGCGTTAGGGTTTTAACCATAAACCTTAGATTCTAAACTCTAAAACCCTATAAAATATTATAGGGCATTTTAAAATTTATCTTACATTTTTTTGTATTTTTAAATATTTATTTCAGGGTTTTATTCCAAACTTTAAAACAAATTGATTTGGGGAAGAATGATGAGGGCAAAATTGGATTTTTAAAATTTAATTTTGACACCGTGTATGAAAAAGACAAAATTTCTTAGTTTGTGTATTAATCTGGAAACGAATTTCACTTCGTGTATTAATATGGCAACACAAAAAGTTTGTGTATTTTGTGGCAAAAGTTGTAAAGTTCGTGTATTTTTCAAGTTTTTTCCCATTATTTATCTCTTACAAGTTTTTAGTTGTTGTCTGCTCATTGGTTTGGTGACACTCTTGTAAGACTTTATGCAATACGTTCTTCGTTCGAATAAAATCTTGTGACAAAAATAATCAAAAAATTCGTAAATATTTAAAAGGATATATAAATATCCGTAAATACAAATATATGTACTTTCTCAAAGCAAATAAAATAAAAAGAATTAAATATCTTACAAAAACAAATCAAATAACAAATATTAGGGGGGTGTTGGATTATATATTTAGAGTGATTCTGTGTGATTTGATAAATTCAGTGTTATTGGAATATGTATTTTAAAACCTTTTAAAAATTAGTGTTACTAGGTGACTGGTCCGCACCTTGTGCGGGTGCCAATGTTTTTATTAAAAATACATTATTAAAATAAAAATATTCTTATAATTAGATGTAAAAAAGTTTATTGTATAAACTGAATAAATAATAAACCAAATAGAAAATAACAAAACGAAAAAA
This sequence comes from Aurinia saxatilis, assembly GCA_900406295.1. Lineage (NCBI taxonomy): Eukaryota > Viridiplantae > Streptophyta > Magnoliopsida > Brassicales > Brassicaceae > Aurinia > Aurinia saxatilis. The sequence goes on from OVAP01005908.1 coordinate 1,719, forward strand.
CAAACCAAGGTTCTAACCAACATTATCGAATAAGAACATGTCAAATTAAACATAATTCTATACATTAAATCTAGTACTCTCTTACAAAATGTCTGGTAATCTTTTAATTTGTATGATGTGTTTGTATATAATAGTTGAGCCAAAAGTTTCGAAAAAAATAAATAAATGTAAATATAACATACATGAAGCACGAGATGAAAACAAAGAAAGGACAAAATGAACTACGGTTCTAATCAAATCAACATGATCGAAGATTCTTTAGACAACATTTGTTATTTTACCTCTAATCTTTTAATCTTTGTCCGCAGTAAGAATTTTTACTCGTGTCCTAGACTTAGCCCTGGATAATGCAAATCAAAGTTTTTTGTGAGAGAACGATGGTTTCGGTAGAAAAAATTCAACATAGGCCAATGATTCTGCATTATAAGAATGATCGGCACGTGTCCTTTTTACTTCGCCCCATGTGGCCCGCCAAAGAACACCACGTAAAATTGCTCAGACACAATGATAAAATGTCTAGCTAATTCCGCGGACACAATGATAAAATGTCTACCTATAATTTTGTATAATTATAATCTTTAGAAAGAAAATGCAATTAACAACAACAATCACAAGAATGAAACTAACCAACAATCACATATCGACTGTTCTCTTGTAATTTTTTTTTTTTTTTCGACTAAGAATTTGTAAAATGATAAGCCTTTTTATTTTAATTAAGATTATGGTTTCATACAAATACGCATCAGTGAGAGTAATAAAGTCTAGAACTGGTGGAGAGAACAAGCAATGGCTTACTTATTGGGCTCTTTACTCACTTATCAAACTCTTTGAGTTCGTTTATCAAATTTACACTTTCCTTGGTGTGCAAGTTTCTACCTATGAAAATAGAGTAAATCATATGATTGAGTCCATTAGTTGTTTTAGCTTTCTTGTTGTTAAAAATGTGACATGTACTTGAACGTATTCATGAGAGGTTTAGTGGCTCGCGATATAATTAACAGCCTTTTTTATAACTATTTTGTCAAGACACTTCATTACTGAGAGACAACATATTGCTATGTATGAAAATCTACATAAATAATCTTGCCATAAAATACGCAGATTTCAGAGTACTACATGGCCTAGAAGAATATCTTGTATCTATTTCTCCCCACGTATCTCCTAAGAAGGTTCCATCTTCATTCTGCAACCCAGCAACATCTAATTTTGTATATACGAAACCATAAGAATATCTACCATAAGCAGTTTGCATAGCACCTTTTATTTGCATTTTACCTAGTCAATCATTCACCAGTATAAAAATTCCACATGACTATTGGTGAAGAAGAAAAATTCAGTGACAAAGCAAACAATAAGCAGTTTACAGAGCACTTTTTCTTTGCATTTTTAATTAAGTAGCTTATGATTATAATAATCCTTTTTGCCAGCATATACTCTAAAGATGAAATTTGTTTTCTTTCTTTGTCGTTTACTCGATGGTACTAAGATAAATAACAATTTTAAAGTAGAAGGAGTCATTTTAATTAAATAGTTAAACAACAAACATGCGAAATGGAGAACAAATGAAAACAAAAAAAAAACAAAAAAAATAACCTTGAACTCAAGTTGTTCTTCAACGGAGAAGTGTTTTCACAGCCATATGCTCTTCTTAGAGCCTAAACTCTTGTAGAAAGCAGCAGTACGCTAAATAAGAAATGCCGAGGAAAGTCTACCTAAGTCACTTCCTCAGCATAACCTGGTTCTTCGAACACGCCGAGAGAAATTAACTGAATCATAAGCTCGGCATAATTCACTATACTCATGAAGACGAGGATACTATGTAAATCATGTCCTCGACCAGTCTTGAAATACTCAACCTCTTGTTTATATGCTGAAGCCATTAACTAAGTCATGAGCTCGGCACAACGCGTAACATTCGCGAAGCCGAGGACATAAGTCAGATCATGTCCTCGGCCAAATCAGTATCTTATACATCAGGCCGAGGAGTTAAACTAAATCACTTCCTCGCCCTATCCTGGTTTGATTTCAAAGGACGAGCTCGTCGTCATATGGTGGGCCGAGCAATACACAGAAAAGCCCAAATCATATCAATAGCCGAGGAGGCCCAGACCCAAGAAAGATGAGCCGACATGAAGAAAAAAGGCAAGACGAATCAGGAATATACGAGAAGATCTAGGAGTTTAACTTATCTCTAAGTCAGCATAATTTTGTATATATACCTCCTTAGATTAAACTTGTATGGGGATATCTCTTTCTGGCTGAAGAACCCTAAAAGCTTATGCTACGAAAGACTTTTATTCATAATCAATACAAAGCTATCCTTTGCTAAAATTTTGTGTTTGTGCTTGACTCTTTGTCTCGAGTTCCTCATCAAGAATCTCGAACAAATAGTGATTGTGTAATTTTACCCACACAATTTGGGCCCGACTGTGGGGAACAAAAAAAATTTCTCACTAACCGAAACCCTAGAAAAAGATAATGTCAGACGAGCAACAAAACCCTTCCGGAGGTCGTCGGCCGGAAACGGCCACACCGTTCACCATCACGTAAACTGATAGGACTAATATTTTACCACCTTTTGCTATAAATTTGAAATGTTTTTTATAATAAAACCAAATAATTTCAGGATAAATCTTATGATTTTCACCATTTTATATTTTCAAAGTATTTTCCGAAGTAATAAGCATTTTAGGTACAAAGATGGACATTTCTCGCCCAAATCCGGTGCGGGAACAGGACCTCAGGTGAAGATGATACGCATATTGGATTGAAATGAAATTTGGGGACAAGGAAGCCACGTGAGTTAGCCCGTTTAAGTGAAGCCTTCTGAAGCCCATTACTCTTCAGGCCCAATCGATCGATCATCAGAGTAACCGATCGACCAAAAAGAGATAACTACTGAAGACTTCTAGAAACTTTGCGAGATCACTCCATATTTTCGGGCAATATCTGAAGACAACATAAAGTGCGTGAGAAGATTCAAGACTACTGAGCGAATCGATCGGTGAATCCCACGGTGACCGATCGATCAGAAGAGATAAACTCAAATATTCTGATTCTCTCCAGCTGATTCGATTCTATCACTTCCTTGAAGCACTCAGACGTCATCCACCCTCTATAAAATGAGACCTCTCGTCTCTGAAAAGGGGTGTACCTCTCCACTCTACCTAAACTCGAGGAGAGAGCACTTTACCTTCAAAAACTCTCAAATCTCTTTATTGTTTTCATTTCTGTAGTTGCTAGGGGAAATAATCTCTTGTATTTAACCCCTGTTTCTATATATTGCATGGTTATTTTGCTCTTCATGGTCTTTTCATTTATGTTAGAGTAATTTGATCGTTTGGATCAAGGTTTTTAATAGTTGCATGGTTTGGTAGATAGATTGTTTGCTGGTCATTTGAAAAAACTTTATATTTACTAGAATTAACTGAGAATTGTTAGCTTGATCACCTAGCTTTTCATAATAGATTCTCTTCATTAAAACACCATTAGGTAGAAGATCTGATGAGTAAATGATAAGATATACATGTGGGATCTCGATCATAGAGTCATGTGTATGGTTGACATATCAATCCTTTAGTAGAAATTATGATTGCCCCTTTGTTGAGGTCATGTGGTTTATGCTTGAATGGGATTGAGTCAGGAAGACTTCAATATGAAGGCTGTTTACAAATCTGAATAATCCGGCCTGTGTTTCTAGAGAAATATCTTATTCCCAACACTTAGATTAATTGCATTAAACCGTTTTCTTTTTGCATCAGTAGTTTCTTAGATTTTATTAAAAACCGTTCTGACCGATCGATTGACTATCCAATCGATCGATCAAAACCCCCAAAAATCATATTTGCATCTTAACTCGATTTGAATCCCATAAGCTTGCAGCGTAGCAATTCCTTTCTCTGTGGATATGATCCCTAAGTACTACTGCGAGACCTGTGCGCTTGCAGAAAATATTTTGGGCGAAAACTAATCCCCATCAAGTTTTCTGGCACCGTTGCCGGGGAAAGGTTGATTTATCATTGCTACCTTCAAGCTTCGGACTCGAATCCAGACTAAGAATTTCCCTATACTACATTTGTTTTTCATTTATCTCATATTTTCAGCATATTCAAATTTTCAGTTTTTGCATATTTCCCTTCTTTAAATTCAGGTATTAACTTGAAGAAGAATGGACAACATGGCCAAAGAGCACACAAGGAATCCATATTCATGTACTGAGGAGTTACCGGAGGTATCATTTGCATGCTATTAACGAATAATAAAGATGATGCAAGAATCAGGAGCAAGGCTCGACGAAAGATTCAATAGAATAGGTGAAGGACGAGTAAAGACCTTAAGGCTGATCGAGGAATGCGGCTGATCCTCTGAACTTGAAGAGGAGGGAGCAGCACAACTCAGCCCAAAGCATCCAAGCTATCAAGCCTTACCACTCATGGATATTTTTAATTGTCTAAATCTGACTCTTTTAGCACAGATACAACATTTGAAGACTATGCATACACCCTGGAGAATAAAAACAGGAAGTTTGAATAACAACATGAAGAGATTACATCGTTAAAACAGAAGTTTGAGGAGCTCGAGTGCGAAAATAAAGCAGTTAAGGTGGTATCTCTCGCTTCCTCTAAAGCTTCTTTTGAAACTGATTTTTCTTCTGAGTTCTATGATACATGCTTAGAGGATTGCTTTGCTTTTGACTGCAACACGACAGGAACTCAAGAAATTAAAAATCAAGTCTCATTTAATCGAATAGATATATCGTTCAATCGAATACAGGAGGATGAAGAACACGTCGAAGAAATTCAAATGACTCAATACTTGGAACCAGTTGACGAAAGGTATTCTCCTGTCAATTGTTTTAATGAGCCTAATATTATGAGTTTCTCTTGTAGCAAAAAGGACAATGTCTCAAAAATCAAAGAATCAAAACTAGAGCCTAAAGTTGAGTCTTCCAACACTCTCGATGAACTTCAAGATGATTTCGGTGGAGAAATCTTTGATGATGCACCCACTGATATAAAAAATAAAGGACCAGAGGTATGTTATACTTTGGTAAATTCTTTAGAGCATCATGATGAGATTATGGAAAGAAATAAATATCCAGAAATGGAACTTGAACTTAAACAACATGTTTCACATATGGATAGTGATCTTCACATCATAGGTTTAGAATACATTTCATTTCCTAAAAATTCATTGAAACATAGTACGGACTTCATCTTTTCATCAAATCATTTTTGTTCTAATAGGCATATGGAAATAAAGGATTATCCAAAGATATATGCTATGTTTGCTTTAAGCTTCTTTGCAGAGAAGTTTGTCCCTTTTATATGAAAAATTGTGTTTTTCTTTGCATATTTTTCTTTTTGCAAAAATAGGAGATGGACAAAAGGTACATTGGCCCAACCTTTTGATACATGCGATTAATATCGTGCCATCAAGTTGAGCTAAAAGACTTTAAACGAAGGCGTTGAGTGGGAGGCAACCCACTGGTAAGTTTTAGTTTTGTTTGTATTTTAGTGTCTTTAATGTTTTTGTTAGTGTCTCAGGAAAATAGATTCAAATATTTAACCAAGAGGATGCAGAATCGATCGATTATCTCTGCAACATTCGATCGATCTCCTGCTGTTCATAGCTTCAGACCATTGTTTCACTGGAAAGCCAGATGCCACCTTTCGAATCAACTGGCGATCCAGGAGAATGATGTATGCTTCAACACTAATCGAGAGACAGGAAAAACTTAGGAGAATCACTGAGGGATTCGATCAAATGCATGCCTGATTCGATCGATGAAGGTCTAAATGAAGAACATAATTCCTTAATTAAATCAACACGACAAATGATGAGATACTGATGTCGTCAGTCAGGTATAATTATTACCTATTTCCTGTAAAGTCCTTTCATTTCAATAAGAGAAAGGAGGTCATTCGATCCATTCAATAATAACGAGGTAAAATTCATCTTCAATTTCTATTTCAATCCATTTCATTCCCATTTTTGCTCTCACAGCTTGTCAACATCGGGGACGATGTTATTCAGGTTTGGGGGGGGGGTTATTCTTCATTCTCTAACGACTTTTGTTAATTTTGGTTCTCTTTGACAAACTTTTTGAAATTTTCAAAAAATTTCAAACGCATTTCTCTAAAGAAAAAATTGATTTTCAGTCCTATTTTTCAAACCTTACTTGTTTTTGCACCCACTTTTTGTGGATGAATAACTAATCTTACATGACTTATCAAGGATGATCAATTCAGAAACCCCATACTCAAGCTTCCCCAGCACATCTCAGTTTGCACGTACTTTAATAATTCTGATTTCTTACTCTATTTTCTTTGGACCTAAACCGGAATATAAATCTTTCTTGCTGGAGGTATTAGAATAGGGAAAACAAATCCATTCAGAACTTCTTATCCACTTTACCACTCTCTTGCTGATCATGAATGATCAACTTATCTTAAGTAATGATCAACTTATCTTAAGTTGCTACCACACCCATAAACCTAACCTCTTTTCAAACCCCATGCAGTTTTTTTTTTCTTTCTCGGCTTATATGCAGTATGTGTAAAACGGTCGGAGATATGAGACCAATGCAGTTTTCCAATCACTCGTGAATACTGGCAAAAAGCATGCTACGATCTTAATACATGCATGGAGATTCAAAGAGAAGGTTTCAATGCTGATTTCCCTGGTAACATTTCATCAAAATCAATATAAAATTTGTGCCTTGCTCTATATGGTGCAAGCTTCATTGTCAAAAAAAAAAAAAAAAAAAAAAAAANAAAAAAAAAAAAAAAAAAAAAGAGAGAAGCTCTATGATCTATACTTATGTAGCAAAAAGGCCAGGGAAATCAGGGATCAAAATGAAGAAAGGTGGAAAACATTTAAAAGAGAACGAGGAGAAGATTTTAGATTCCTTTGAAGAATCTAAGTCTGGGGGAGGAATAAGCCGAGCTAAGGAGAGAGTGATTAGGAAATTGTGCCATCAAGCGGTCTGATCTCTCTTGCTTTTTTGAAAACATATCGCATTTCTCTTGAGTACGGTAAACCTTAAACACACTAGCCTCACCTATAATTATTAGCCCCCTCTCATTACACACTGAGCCAGTTTTACCTAATTAATATTTTCCAGTACGAAAGCTCACACAAAATAAATGAATGTGGACCCCTTCTCCTCAGCATACGCCGTCTCTTTTGCCTTCCTCTTCTTGGAAGAATGCTTTTTTAAAACCGAACCCTGTGGCTTCTCATCGGATCGGGGGACTTGTAGGACCAGGGGTAACCTCGGCGCCTGTCTCTCGAGGCATGATGGCCAAAGGGTTTCGCTCGACAATGATGTGGTTAACCCTGATCTGGTTAGCCGCCAGCTCGGTTGCTTCTTTTTCCTTCCTAAGCTGGAGTTTCAGCTCGCGTAGGTTAAGTTGATGGCTCATCTCGGTGAGTTATTGTTCGGTTTGGTCCTCCTCTTCGGCTTCGCTCTACATACAGAGATCAGCTCGACCAGACATTATTTATACACAAGTAGCTTTAATAATCGAGAGCCCTATCGATCGGATCCCAACTCGTTAGAATCATTGGGACATTCCGACCGACTGAAGCTCGGCTAATCTAAACATAAAATAAATGATTTGACCAACGAGCGTCCATACCGGAAAAACCGTGAATGATTCTCCTCTTCGGCCGGTTGGTCAAATAGTAGACGTTGGTTGAGTTCTTCGTCGCCTCATCAAATCTAAGAAGGGCGAGATAGTGCTCGGTGGTGAGCTCGATCCCGCATTCAAAACTTCTAACTAGGAGTCCTACGAGTTGTCGAATGGCTCGAGGAGTTAATTGAGCAAAACTGACCCTATGCCTGAATAAGTAATCAGTCATTATCTCCGGTATCGGGAACCAGAGCAGTCCGCGGATGAAGAAACTTTCGTACAACGTGAAATATCTAATCGGAGGGGACTCGGCCCTGTCGTCTGGCACAGGCACAAGTAGTTCAACTTCGGCAAAAATGTTATAATTAATCCGTAAATCATCCAGCGAATCATGGGTGGACGACGATCGACCGGATAAGTAATAAATGGTTTTCGGCTTCTTAGACCGGGTTTTCTTTTTTTGCTTCCTTCTCTTGGCAGCCAATTTCTTAGCATCCCCGAAGTCCTTCAGTGGCCCGTATCCTTGAAGGTACTCTTCGGTTTCAAACTTCACCAGCCTTTCCATCAGTTGGGATGTACGGATCTCCCGGTCGATCAAGGCCAACATATCAGGACATAATTGAGAATCGCCCTCGGCTTTGACCATTCCACGTTCTTCGGCGTTGTCTTTTTAACGTCCTCGTCGTTTACACTCTCTTCGTTATCCTCAGAGTCACTTTGTACCATTCGGCGCAAATGAGAAGGTGGTACGACATCCTCGTCTGTCGCAGCCTCACCCTCGGAATACCTGAAGTCTGCTAGAAGGTCAACGTCCTCGGAATACCTGAAGTCTGCTAGAAGGTCAACAGCCTCACCCTCGGAATACCTGAAGTCTGCTAAGTATGGGGGTCAAATATCCCTACATAAGATCATAGGAAAGCAGTTGAAGAAAATGGTTAAGTATCGATTATCTGAGCCGAGGATAACTATCTAAGCATGACCTCAACAGTACGATTACTAAGAAATGCCGAGGAAGGTCTACCTAAGTCACTTCCTCGGCATAACCTGGTTCTTCGAACATGCCGAGAGAAATTAACTGAATAATAAGCTCGGCATAATTCATTATACTCATGAAGCCGAGGATACTATATGAATCATGTCCTCGACCAGTCTTGAAATACTCAACCTCTTGTTTATATGCTGAAGCCATTAACTAAGTCATGAGATCGGCACAACGCGTAACATTCACGAAGCCGAGGACATAAGTCAGATCATGTCCTCGGCCAAATCAGTATGTTATACATCAGGCCGAGGAGTTAAACTAAATCACTTCCTCGGCCTATCCTGGTTTGATTTCAAAGGACGAGCTCATCGTCATATGGTGGGCCGAGCAATACACAAAAAACCCAAATCTTATCAATTGCCGAATAGGCCCAGACCCAAGAAAGACGAGCCGACCTGAAGAAAAAAGGCAAGACGAATCGGGAATATACTAGAAGATCTAGGAGTTTAACTTATCTCTAAGTCGGCATAATCTTGTATATATACCTCCTTAGATTAAACTTGTATGGGGATATCTCTTTCTGGCTGAAGAACCCTAAAAGCTTACCCTACGAAACACTTTTATTCATAATCAATACAAAGCAATCCTTTGCTAGAATTTTTGTGTTTGTGCTTACTCTTTGTCTTGAGTTCCTCGTCAAGAATCTCGAACAAATAGTGATTGTATGATTTTACCAACACAAATCCAATCTAGATGTAATAGCTCTTCAATCTTTTTTGGGGGCTAGAGAGTCCTTGCTTTTATGGTCATCAATCTCAAGAACTATACCTGATACACAAAGTTTTACCCTATGTATTTCTAACTGCAAGTGCACAGCAAATATCAGTTATAGTACTTAAGGATCGAATCCACGAAGACCAAAAACTAAACAAACTAATTTAATTAAATTCTAAATCAAGCTAGGATAACAGTTTTGATTTAAACTAACTAAGGCAGGCAATATGTAAATTATGAGGGGTTTAAATCAATTAATGCAAACGCTAAGTTTTGGGAACTTCAACTAAGAATCAATTCTGAACCTAAATACGGACAGTGTCGATCGACACTGATATGGTGTCGATCGACACCCGTCGGACAAAATCTAAGGAAATCTTAACTCTAGAACATGAACAATCCTATCTAGCAAATCCAACTCTCGCTGAGACTTACTAGCTTAGTTTATAATCCTAGAAAGACCAAATCTCTTTGAGAATTCCTATGGAGTTTAAACTAGTATTAACAAACCGATTCAATTGTTCACTAAACCAAGTCTCCTTGAGAAAAGATAGCTAGCTCTCCTAAGATTAATTCCAGCAATTTATTGACACTCTCATGCACAATAAATTCCCTATGATCTAGACTCAAGGTAGCTAATCTATGAATCTAGTAATAAGAACATCTAAGAGAAGAATTAATTAATGGTTCCTAAATTAAGCTTAAGGTAAACAGTAAATCATCATAATCTAAGAACCCTAAACCTAACTAATGAACTACTCAAGCATATCCAAGCAATTCATCATGCAATAATTGAAAGAAAGCAATAATATCAATAAGAAGGGTTTTAGAAAATCTTCTCCCAAAACTCTCTCAAAGTAAAAATAAAGCATTAGCCTAAACAATGGATGTAGAAATGTGTTTATAGGGTCTAGGACGAATTTTAGGTTTAGAGAATTTTCATAAAAGATTTACGAAAATCTTGATCTTGAGATTTGGGAATATTTCCTTTTNCGAAAATCTTGATCTTGAGATTTGGGAATATTTCCTTTTTTGCCCGCCAGAATGATATGTCTTCGGTAAAACCGTCATATCTCCTCAACCAGTAATCAGAATGAGTTGAAACCACCGCCAAAATGAAGCTAACTCAATTTTCTATGTTTTGTCAAAAGTTGAGATTAAAAATTTTTTGGAAAGACTTTCGTCTGATGCGATCTTTAAGGGACATCGGACTGCTTCTGCATTGTCATTCCATTTATTTGTTTCCTTTGCTACATAATTCCTCGATAATTCACCAAAAGCCCCAAATTCGTCCATGTACCTAAAATAACTTATTT
>OVAP01005909.1:0-12425 GCA_900406295.1 Aurinia saxatilis
CGACACCAAGGGTGGTGTCGATCGACACCAAGGGTGGTGTCGATCGACACTACCCTATTTTTCCATTTTTTTCTTCGTTTCCATATTTAGCTCCAAATTGCTCCAAAAACCTTCTAGATCCTTCCCATGCTCCAGAACACGTCCATGAACCTAAAATGACTCACTTGGACTCTAATAATAATATAAAGACTCTAAAAACATAAATAATTATNTGTTTTTATCTAAATATACAACAAGGCAAAAGGTCACAATGGCTGAGTGGTTTGTGTTCCAGACGAGAGAATGAATTAATAATTATCCTTTCGGTTTCAGATCTCAAAGGATATTTCAGCTGTACATTGAGGATGTATAAAAAATGATGTAGTCAAGATATCCGGTGAGTGCTTGGTTACCACAGAACAATCTTAGATGGAGAGCAAACAAAGTCCAAGATCTCATTTATGAACCTCCGACTTACGTTGAGATTCCTACAAGATACATATAGGATTCAAGGAAAGGCCACTGGATCCCATATCCAAAGGAGTTGCGCCATGAATAGTTTCGAACATATACGTGGCTTAAAGATTTATTTGAACTTCATGTTTTTCCTGGTTTTTTTGTTAATTTAAATTTTTTTGACATTTTTTCTCTTTCTTGGTGGAGAATAAATTTGTATGCTTACATTTCATCAATGCCAAAATCAATTAATACTATAGACTTAATATTGTTGTGTTTCTTTTGAGGGCTCACTAGAAGTCGATTTTAAGATTAACGTTTACATAACCTATGGATTGAATTGATCTGCCATTGTAACAATACAAAATCTTACCATACAAGTCCAAAATCGGATGTAGTTGAAACAAGCATTCATGCGTTTTATTTAATTTATTAATATCCAAATATAATTCTGCTTGAATTCGACAAAAAAAAAAAAAATCTTCTTGCATGGATTCTGTTCATTTATTCAAATATAATTCTGCTTAATTGATTTATTAATATTCAAGAACACTCTTCGTTTTAAACCAAACATATAAAAAAAACGCAAAGTAAATGAAAATGTTTATGTATTGTACATTTTTGCTAATGGAATTACAAATTATGAGATAGAAATTTTGTAATTGTATCAATCATATCAAGATAACTAACCAAGATTTATGCTCTACCACATTTAATTTGATGAAATTCGTAGTCATCTCTTTAATTATAAACGAATTATATAAATAGAGTAACAAAATTCCGAAGTAATTTGTTTCTCTGATGATTTAAGAATCACCTTTAATTAACCTAATTATATGCTCTGTCAGAATTAATGTGCTGATTTTTTTTTGTTTCATCTACTACTTAATTGTAGCAGTATACATTATAGAGTAAATAAGATTTTTTTCAAAGTTTAGTAGTTGTTGAATTTAGAAATAACAATCAATTATGAATTAATTTTTTTCACTGATTATAAGTTAGTTTTTGATTCTCGCTTTGATTATACATATCTTGAATTGTAAAATGTAAATAGTATCAATCATATCAAATTTGAGTGAATTGATATTAGAAAACTAACCAAGATTCTTGCTCAAGAAAAAAGTAATTTTGATGAATATCATTCTCATATATTTAGTTACAAACGAATATACCTTGATTGAGTAACAAAGATTAAATCATATATTTGTTATTAGGCTGATTTAATAAATCACGTCAATTAACTAAATTTGATGCACTGTCCATATTAAATTTGATGATTTTCAAAATCATCTGATATTTAATTGTAACAGTGTACATTACAGAGTAATAAGATTTTTTCATTAACTTCTAGCTGCAGAATTAAGAAAACAAATAATCAATTAGCCAAAATTTATGCATTGCTTATAATTCATTTTTCTCATCTCTATCATCTCTTGCATTACAAAAGAGGAAATATTTTAGGGTTAAGAACTTATTAATCCATTCTTCACTGAAGAACTCAGACAAACATTCATCTCTCCTAAATTATTAGTTTCATTTTTGTTTTCTGTTTGTTTCTTTTTGTGATTATACCCCCACAGTGAAAAGGAAATCAACCACACAGAATACTGATGATCCATCAACGGAGATACCATCCAACCCATGTAAGTATTTCACTTATTTTGTGAAAATTCATTTATGAGTTTATTACTCGGTCCATTCAAGTTGTTTTTAATTGGTAGAGCGCTAATATTGTTCATTTCAGTGATGACACCAACACAATCCTTATTAGCAAAAGCTATAGAGAGACCCCCACCACCTCCAAACACTTCAAATAATCAGGAATCAATTATTAACATTGTTTGATGATATGAAATTCTAGGTGGCCGACCTTGAAAGGAAAATATCACAACAGCTATAAAGAGCACATCCAACTCTACACCAATATTGTCAGATTTAGACACTACGCAAATAGAAAGTTATGATATTAGACAAAAAGAAGTAGTCGGATCGAAAAGTAATGTGATACAACCACCATCTCCTCTTCAAAAACGTAAGTTATTTCTGTAGTTATTTTTGTATCATCTAGAATCAGTTAATTACATAACAATTGATTGATTAATCTTAGGTGGTCGACCTAGGAAGGAAAATATCATGCCTTGGATAAAAAACACATCTGTGTCGACTACAAACATGTCGGATATAGACATTTCACATATAGAAAGTTACGATATTGGACAAAGAGAAACGGTAATCCCGATCAGATTTACAGCGATTCAACCACCACCGCCTCTTCAAAAACATAAGTTATTTCTGTAATTAGTTTTGTATAGGAAGGAATTCACTACTTTACATTGCAATCGATTATTTGATCTTAGGTGGTCGACGTAAAAAAAAAAATATCCTGCCTTCGACAGAGAGCACATCTAACTCGACACCAAACACTTCGCTGATAGAAAGTTATGATATTGGGCAAAGAGAAACATTAGTGCCAAGTAGTACTGCTTAGATACCACCACAGCCTCTTCGAAAACGTAAGTATTTTATTTGTAACTTAATTACGTTTTTCATGACTATACTAACAAGGATATTTATCATTTAATTATAGGTGGCCGACCACAAAAAAAAAAGATACCTTCTTCCATAGAGAGCACATCTAAATTTACATCAAATTGAACGGAGTCAGACACTTTATTGTTTGAAAGTTCATAGGGAAGAGATATACAAAAAAACTTACCAAAGAAGGCCATCCTACAAACTCCAGCTCCTCTTCGTTTAGCGTTTTCAAATATTTTTTGACCTCTTTACAATACTATTTTACGAGAACCTTCCATTGGATGACACTTACGTTTTTTTTTCACCGTCTACTTTCAGAAGAACACAAAATAAAGTTTAATTTTTTTTATCGATTATATTCAAACTCGCACAGGGTGCGGACCAGTATCCTAGTTTGTAGTAAGACACCCACTTCTCCAATATATATAGGAGTGTGACACAAAGATAATAAACATCAACATCTATCTCAAACAAATATTTAATAATATCAACTCTTGAATCGTTTTCTCACTCTCTTTCAAAACAAAACATCTCATAAGAGCGACAAAAGTCTTTAGCATCCTCATTCTATTATCTCTCTTCATCCTCTCGTCTCGTAAGTAATTCTCTTACTCTTCTACATTACTATTCAAAATCTTATTTTTGGTATAATAATATACTTAAATGAATTGTAAATGGTGGATGATACAATATTTTGTTTGCATCACAACGTTGTGATAGCATGATCTAATCCTAGTTTAAACGTTGTAGCTATTGTCCAGGCTCAAGTTTTGGTTCAGGAGGAGACTTCTTTGTCCACAATTCATCCCCAAAAGGTTCGTTGCTAAGAAGGTTGTTCCTGTCAAAACCGAAATTTCGTTTTTAGTGGGAAAATCTGAAATTTTGGTTTTAACGGAAAAATTTGAAATAATGTTTTTAGCGGAAAAACTTGAAATCACTTAGCCAAGAAAATATATAATAATATCTTTTCTCGGGAAAACTTCTAAATATCAGTTTTGGTGGGAATCACGTTTTTTATAAGAAAATTCAATATTACGAGTTATAATCATATTTTTTGTCGGAAAAATGTGAAGTCACGGTTATGGTGGAAAAATGTGGAATCACATTTCTAGCAATATATATATATATATATATATATATATATATATATATTAAACCCGTTTTTACGTGAATTTGAAAATAATAGTTTTGTGAATATTAATATAATGATATTTTATTTGATAAATAAAATTAACTTGTTTTAATAACATAATTTAATAATGAAAATTGATTATATATATATATATATATATATATACTTTTTGGTTATCTTTTGTTCATACATTTGATTTGGTTATTTTGAAAATTGGTTAGCCAAATAGCCTAAATTTGACTTGGTTTAGTTCAAAGGGAAGGAATGAATTTAATTTTTCAAAATTAGTGAACTGAATTATGGTTTAGAACTTAAGATTCACTCACTCGTCAATTTTGAAAAACTATTGACCACAAAATACTAACTCACAATTAGGCAGGTTGCTAAATGTTTTTAAAAAATAGGAAGGTTTTACTTTTAAAATTTTGTATTTTTCTATATTGTTCTATTCTTCGTCTTCTTTTAAAAAGGTTTCATTTTCTAGATTAAACCATATTATTAAATGGTTAATTTGGTAAACCCATCAACTCATTTAAACCATACCCATTTAAACCCGACTCACTAAATTCATTAAGTCGTTTAATCCATTAACTTGTAAACTGAGAAAGAGTTATTGGAAAAGATGGTTCTATTCACTGCACGTTAATGTGCTTATATACACAACCGAGATATACTCGTACAATATTTGACTCTATCTCTAAATATACTTCTAAGAGTACTTATCTCAACTAGAGATTACAACATATTATAATAGGCGGTTCTAGATACTTTTCTAGGACCTCCTTAACACTCCTCCTCAAGTTGGTGCGTGAAGATCACACACGCCCAACTTGGACAACAAATACTTGAAACTAGCACACTCAAATGCCTTGGTAAGAATGTCTGCGAGTTGCTCATTGGTTCGAACATGTGTCGTGTAAATTAACCCGTCCTATACTGCATTACAAATATTATGGCAATCAATCTCGATATGCTTTGTCCGTTCGTGGAAAACAGGATTTGCAGCAATGTGTATAGCCGCCTTGCTATCACACACCATTTCAATTGGTTTATGATGATTAGCTCCCAAATCAGTGAGAAGCTCTCTCAACCACACAAGTTCGCTCGTAGTTAGAGACATTGCTCTATACTCAAACTCTGCTGAAGACTTGGACACAGTCTTTTGCTTCTTTGTTTTCCATGAAATGGGTTGTCCTCCAAGAAGAACAAAATAGGCCGAAAGTGACCGTCTAGTCTGTGGACATGTAGCCCAGTCTGCATCACAAAATGCTCGTATAATCAAATCTCCTCCTGCCTTGTACAACACTCCTTGACCAAGACAACCTTTAATGTATCGAACTACTCGACGAGCTGTCTCCCAATGAACGACTCTCGGTTCATGCATGACCTGCGACAACACATGTACGGGATAGCACAATTCAGGCCTCGTAATGGTGAGGTATACTAACCGGCCTACCAACCGTCGAAATTGTCCTGGATCCTTGTACAAAGGTCTTGTATTGGACAATAACTTGTGATTTTGCTCCATAGGAATGGTCACAGGCCTGCAACCGAGTAATCAAGTCTCTGCAACTATATCGAGTGTATATTTCCTTTGAGAAATAAATATCCCAGCCTTACTCCGTGAGACTTCTATGCCTAGAAAATACTTAACCTTCCCAAGGTCTTTCATCTTAAAACACTCACTTAGATAAGCTTTAAACTTCTCTATCATCTTCAAATCATTTCCACAAATGATTAAATCATCCACATAGATAAGCTCTCGAACACATCGATCTCCTTTGATGTATGTGAAGAGAGAATAATCTTGATATGACTGAACAAAAACGAATTTAAGCAAGGCATTTGTCAACTTTGCAAACCAACAACGTGGTGCTTGCTTTAGACCAAATAAAGATTCCTCAACCGACACACTTTAGTAAGATCAGTTGTCTTGAACCCTGGCGGAAGCTTCATATACACTTCTTCTTCTAAATCGCCATGGAGAAATGCATTATGAACGTCCATTTGATGGACTTCCCACTCTCGAGCTGCAGCAACTTTCATGACAGCTCGGATTGTTGTAAGCTTCACAACTGGAGCAAAGGTTTGATCATAGATCCAAGAGAGTCTTTCCGGGTGGTAAATGCTCCAAATCCCATGTCCGATTCTCTTCTAGAGAACCAATCTCACTGCCCATAGCATCAACAAACCTTTGATCACACATGGCTTCCTGGAAACTTCGAGGTTCAATGCCTGCTGAAACTACAGCTAAAAATGCCTGATGCTGCTTGGAGAAAATGTCATCACATATATAATCATCAAGCGGGTATAACGATTTACCTTGGACCGAATTAGAGGACAATGGTGGTGGATCGAGAGTGGTGGTACTTTTATGAGGAGAACATCGAGCATTGTAGGTAACATAATCTTGAAGCCTAGTTTAAGGGTTACTCTGACGATGTTCTCTTCCAAGTAGAGGTTCAACGGAAACAGTAGGATTTTGGACTATTTCGTCGACTGGAACAGAGCTACTCTATTCTGGATTGCTCTGTTCTTGAGGTGTGATCACACAGTCCTGATCTCCCTCGTCATGTTCATCCTCACAGAGAACATGACCTGGTTTGCTCCTCCTGACATCATGAGGCGTCTCAGAGGAAAGTTGTGCTCCACCGTGTTTATCTTTAAAGGGCTACACCCATTCATCAAATACCACATATCTTGAGACAAAATATTCTTGAGTCTCAAGATCATACACTTTCCAATCCTTCTTTCCATAAGGGTATCCAACGAATATACACTTTCTACTCTTCTCTCCAAACTTATTTCTGTCGCGGGACTGTTTGTCAACAAAGCACAAGCAACCAAAAACTCTTATTTCTTCATACGTTGTCTGTTTCTCATACAAAAACTCATAGGGTGTCTTCCCTTTCAATACACTTGATGGCGTTTTGTTGATCAAGTGAGCCGCTGCTAGCACGCTTTCTCCCCAAAATCGAACAGGAAGATTTGCTTCAAAAAGCAAAGATCGTGCCACATTCAAGATGTGTCTATGTTTACGTTCTACCCTCCCATTTTGTTGAGGTGTAGCGACACGAGAAGTTTGATGCAAGATACCGTGCTCCAAGAAATATGTGCTCAAACTTGTGAATTCTGTGCCATTGTCCGACCGGACTGTTTTGATCATTTTTCCGAATTGTCGATGAACAAGATTGCAAAAATTGGGAAGAACAATCTTGACTTGATTTTTCTCAAGTAGCAAGTAAATCCACACAGCTTTAGTGAAGTCATCAACAATGGTGAAGAAATAAGATGATCCACATGAAGCTTGATTCCTATACGGCCCTCATAGGTCACAATGTATTAATTCAAATGAACTAGAAGCTTTATTAGAACTCTTGTAAAACTCCTCGCGAGTCTGTTTTGACTTGAAACAAATATCACACAACCTCCGAACTTATCAGGAACACTTTTAAAACCAGAAATAAACGACAAAGATCCTAAAACACCAAATGAGGGATGGAAAAGATGGTTCTATTCACTGCACTTTAATGCGCTTATATACACAACCAAGATATACTCGTACAATATTTGACTCTATCTCTAAATATACTTCTAAGACTTATCTCAACTAGAGATTACACCAGATTATAATAGGCGGTTCTAGATACTTATCTAGAACCTCCTTAACATAACTCATTATGACTCAAATATTAAACTCAGTGGGTTAATGAATTGCTTTGGATAGGGTGGACTCATAAACATTGACCATTTTGACACCCCTAATAATTAATTAATATGTATAATTTGTATCAAAACTACACCATTTCTCCAATATATATAGGAGTGTGCCACAAGGACAATAAACATCAACATATTCTCAAACAAACATCATTGTCTTTACTCTTGAATCATTTTCTGATTCTCTCTTTCGAAACAAAACATCTCACAAAAATGACAAAAGTCTATAGCATCCTCATTCTATTGTCTCTTTTCATCCTCTCGTCTCGTAAGTAGTTCTTGGCTTCTTGCTCTTCTACATTACTATTCAAAATCTTGATTTTGGTATATAATAATATACTTAAGTGACTTGTTAATGGTGGATAATTACAATATTTCGATTTCTACAATAAATATATATATCTTATTCATAATAGAATGATCTAATCTTAGTTTAAATGTTGTAGCTATTGTAGAGGCTCGAGTCTTGGTCCAGGAGGAGACTTCTTTGTCCTATCTAATCTCTCTTTCCGTGCTAAAAAAATCCAATTTCTCAAACCAAGAAACTAAACAAATAGTATCTCTAAAATCAAACAAGTAGATGATCAAGGTGATTGGAATATGTATTTAGTTTTTCATTGTTTTTGAGATGCACAAGAGAGAAAACTTATGCATACAAAAATAAAATCAAACAAGCAGCCTGATTAATGTGATTGTGATCTATTAGACCAAGGAGAACCATTTATATTTCACTGTTGGTGCACTAATATGATTCAGTACTATCCACCGGCCGATCCAAGAATTTATTTTTAAATGTGTCAAATAATAATGTATGAAGAAAAAAATTGGATAAAGGTCAAGTTAGGATTTGAACTCTGGTTAAAGGTGACATAGAAACAAAGGTGAATGACCTTATGTCTCATCAAATCGTTACGGTTAAACAATGTCTAAGCGTAAAGGAAGAGTCTATACTAAGCGCAAGATTAGACGACAAAATCTTCCCCCAAATCAATCCTCCTTCGCACCGTTCCAGTTCGATCAACATATAACTAACCTTAGCATCGCCGCCACTTAAAACCACGAGTTTACCACCATAATCGATCCACCATTCTGGACCAAGAGCGAATGTTAAGTAATCCTTTAATACCTTTCACAGATCTCCATTTCTTCGTATCCGGATCATACACGGCGATTTTATTATCCGTGGTAAGAGTATACAACATGTTGTCAACCACGCACGAACACACTTTCCATCTTTCATCCAACTTTATATCCACCTCCCACTTATCTTCCTTAGGATCATATACAAAGCTTTTTTCTGCATCCATAACGTAAATCTTCTCATGCATCACTAAACTCTTGATCGTTTTCTCCCTCATCTCCTCATTGCATGGACTCAAAATACTCTCCCATGTTTCTGTCTCGAGATCAAAAAATTCGATCCAATCAACGGATCTAGCTCCACACCCTCCAATCATATATACTTTCCCATCTATAACACCCGAGGCCGCCATGCTACGTGCAACACGCATGTTTGGGAGGGAACGACGTGTGTGAGACCAAGAATTGATGACAAACACATTAAAAGTTCGCTCTTCATCGATACATCCACCGAAAACATAAATCTCACAGCCGATAGCGATCACAGAAGATCCCCAAGGAGGAAGAGGAGGGAAAGAAGGCATAGGAACCAGTTTTGATTCGTTTTTGAAAGGTTTTGGATTGAGAGCATACCAACAAAGGGTTGTTTTATCGAGTCCCAAAGAGAGATAAACAACGTTTTCAGTGGTTTGAAGAAGTGAACGTGCTAGGTGAAGCTCATCATGGGAAGTGATCAAACCTTTGAAGGGTTTGGAGACAAGAGATAGTGCTGGATAGTAACGTCTTGGAACCAACGCAAAACACTTTGTAATGATTTCGTTTGGTATGGGAAGATCCGAATAAGAATCATCGGAGCTAATCTTGTTGCTATTATTTCTTTCTACTGGAAAAGACATCTTGTTGCTGTTATCTCTTTCTCTTTAGGTTTTATCGTTCTCTGGTAGCCTAAGCTCTCTATTTATAAAGTTACATAATTCTAGATAGAATAGTATTTCCCTTGTTTATCTTTTCTTCGTAATTTTACTTTTATTTGATTTTTTTCCTTTTTCCTTGTTTTGTAGTTCAACTTTTTTACAAAAACAGATCTATTTCAACAAGGTGTCAACTGATTACTCTAGTTGAGTTTATATAATAAGCTACGTTGCAAAAACATAAGTAACGGTTCGGTCTCACATGTCTGAATTATCTTTAGTGACATTATAATGATCGTTTTAGTCAAGAGCTAAATAGCTTAACTGGTTAAGATCTTAAAATATAGAGATTTTTAGTTTGAGCGGTTCTTAACGGATTCTAGAAAAATGTATGTACCTAGATCCAAAATTTCAAGGTGATTGTAATCCGTTAGTCGACTGAAAACAAATTTGTATACCTTCTTTGTGGTGGTGCTAAGGTATATGATGAGTTGGTAACTTGCAAACTATTTTGGATATATCCTCAGATATTGTGATAAGGATGATCTTTTTTTTTTTCATCTGAATTTTATTAACCTGAAAACAAGATAAGATACAAGAACCAGCGGTACAGTAATCCGGGAGACAAGGCCGACGAGATGATAAACATCCCTCGGAAACAAAACATAGGGTAACATTACAAACTCTGAACCAAAATCAAAGAAACTACTGCAATACAACAAATCAAGGTGTTTAATCACACAAATAAGACTTTCGAGTAGATGAAGCCAAAAATAGCCGAAGTTTGTGATAAGGATGATCTAGCAAATAACTTCCAGTGGTTATTCAATTATGAACCATATTTGCAATCTTCCATCAACATTACTATAGTAAACAATGGTTGAAAATAGTTGTGTGGGTAATGAATATAATTGTACATTGATTTATTCTATATGTCCAAATTTGTATACCTTTGTTTTTGTTTGTTTGTACTGAATATAGTAAAATATAAGTTTTGAATTTATAATTAATTTAGTATAGAGATTTAGAGTTTTATATATACGTTTTAAACCTGATATTACAACAAAATCGTAAAATTATACCATACTTAAAAAATTGATAAGTAATTATTGGTTTCAACAAAATTTTAAAACATATGTGACTCCAACATTGTTACTTTCTTCCACGTACAACTTCATCCTCCATAACACGCTACTAATGTGTCTCAATTAGTAATGTCTTTCCTACTAAGGATGATGTTATCAAGAGATTGCAATTTGTGTTTGTGAATCTGTGCATGATCTTCTTACATCCCATACTAGTACTAGAGTACTACATGACTAGCATTCTACACATAATAGTCTCCTAGCCTCTTATAACTTATTCAACTCAATCTTAGAGTTTGAGAGCAAGAGCACTTAACGAATGTACATGTGATTCTAATATGACATTGCCACTAGGCACTAGTTGTTGGTTCCAACTAAGATTCTTCAAGGTTCCTACTTTTAATCCTATTACCTGACAAATACTTGGTCCTAATTCATGCTCAGGTTTCCTCTCTTTATTCATCCTTCTGTTCTGACATACCAAAGGTTAAACAGTTCATAAGAATTAAGACAAAGAAGAAAGCAATCTTACCTATCACTTAGCTTTTTGTATGATTCTTCTTTGCTTCCAAGGAGGAAACGTGACACATTCAAAGATAAATGGAGCCATTTCAATAAATTACCTTCACCAAATAGAGAATCACAAGATAAACAAAAAAAAATCCATGAAAGTTTTATAAAAGTAGGATTAGCCAACATTAAAAATGTAAATATCTTACTTCTTAAAAAACTTCTCTCCGAGTTTGATGAGTTATTCATTCTTCTTCTCTCTTTTCCTCTTGCTTGACTTGAGGAAGAACCGAAGATGTACCACTTGTTGATTGAGAATTGGCGTTCAATTTTTGGTCTCGTTGGTATGGAGTGAGAATCTGATGACTGGTCTTCCATCAATCACCTCTGGAATGATCTCTGTGGCGACGAAACCTTTACCGCAGTTTGGACAAGGCAAGGTCTTGTCATGATGATTAGGCCTCCCATAATTACATTATGTAGTGCATCTATTGCAAACTATCCAAAAGTAGGTAATATCAACTCTATTCGGATCAATGTTTTCTTCCGGATATCGATGCCGATAATCATGACTTGGCTTTGGTGTTCTCTGTCTCTTCGGACTCTTTTCTTTTCTAACCCCATTTGAAGTCCTCCTTTGATCATAAGCACTTCTCTGAACTTTATCAGATAACAGACCCCAAGCTTCTAAAACTAGCTTAAACGCTTCTTCTGCGTGACTAAACTTGTTCTTGTCCGGATGAAGCAAGAAAGCTAACTTCTTGTATTGTTTCTTCACTGTTTCATCATCAGCTAAAGGATCAACACCGAGAATTCCATACCAGTCACATATTCCATTGTTTGATGCGGAAATAAAAGCATCGATCATCATCAATACCTGTTTTAAAGCCTCGAGTTCTGGATACAATGTCTGAGCTTTGGTAACAAATTCCTTGGCTCCCACGTAATCATTCTCTGAAAGTTTCTTCTCTGCAATATCCATTGCTCTTCTAGCTTCTTCCTCGTTGAAGGCCATGT
>OVAP01005910.1:0-12424 GCA_900406295.1 Aurinia saxatilis
GTGTTTCACTAGTAACATTCCAGGTCAGTTAATGATCGGGGGTGTTACACGGTGTCTCCTTTCCTGCGTCATTCAATATACCCATGTCAGCAGTTTCATCAGCATCATAAGAAATAATTACCTGTTTTGGTGCAAAGGGGTCTTTTTCGCTACCAATCTGGCAATTTGTAGTGTGATGGCATTGGCATTTGCACTCCTCGGGTTTTCGTCAGTATGTTCAGGGAATGCTCCTTGAGGTCTCTTGACTGCTTCAGTAGTTTGGGCCACCTGAGTGTCCAGCTTTTTGACATGGTTTGCCAAGGCTTCAAACTTGGTGTTCAGGCTGTTGTATATGCCGTCAACCTTGGCATTTTGGTTCTCCAACTTGGCATTAATCTCCACTGTTGACTTTTGTTGGTTAGCCAGAATCATCTGCATCATCGTCTTCAACTCATCTTGGGAGTTGTTGGCTAGAGCTTGGTAAGGAGGTGCCAAAAGGCATGGGGGCCTGGTAGTTGTTGAATGGTTGCTTTTGGTGTCCCTGGCCCTGGAAAGCCGGTTTTCCCTGAAAAGGAACAAAAGTATTGTTAGAGCAACCGGCATTTTTGGATGGGTATACATGATCTTGTGGGTTTTCGACGTTTGTGCTGCGGTAGGAGAGATTTGGGTGCTTGTAGTTGGGGTTGTAACCTTGTTTGTACCCATGACCAGTGACATAGTTGCACTCCTCTTCATCATCATTTTCTCCATTCACGTTCTCCTCAGAAGGTACATGACCACCTATTCTATCATAGGCGTTTACGCCGCGCTGGTTTGCTTTCACAAGTAGACTGATTTGCTCGGTTAGCTCTGCTATCTGTTGGACCTCCACCGAAGCAACTTTCTTGCTTTTGTCATATTCTGGGCTCCTCTCCGAAGAACTCTCAGCCATGTTCTCGATCAACTCCAAAGCATCTGCAATATTACAAGTCATGAAATTCCCGTTACTAGCAGAGTTCAATTGAGCTTTAAATTCCCACGATAAACCATCATAAGAAATAGTAAGCAGTTGCGTCTCGCTAAAACCGTGATGGGGGCAGTCTCGGTGGTAGGAACAGAACCTCTCCCACGCCTCACAAAAGAACTCTCCTGAGTGTTGAGTATAGTTGGAAATCTTGGCCTTCAAAGCGACAGTAGTGGCTTTTGTGTAGTACTTGTCAATGAAGGCATTGCGGGCTGCTTCCCAACCAATTAGACTGCCTGGTGGGAGTGACTTGAGCCATGAAAGGGCCTTTCCAGACAGTGACAACTCAAAGAGTTTACAGCGGACATAATTTGGTGGTACACCATTGGCCTTAGTGAGGTTGGTGATTTGCTCGATACACTTAATGTGCTCCATTGGATTCTCATTTGAAAGACCGCAAAATGGCTTCTGTTCTGCTAGCTGAATGAGCTGACCTTTGATGTCATAGTCCTGCCTCACCATTGATGGGGGAACAATTGCAGAACGGTTCATGTAGAATGTATGAGGCTTGTCAGCGCCGCTAAGAGTTGGCTGTGGACGGTGGCAGGCCTGCTCCTGGAGAGCTTCCACTTGCAAACGCATTGCTGTCAGTTGCTCTTGAAGAGCTGCATCGTCGAGATTGTCAGCCATTGTGACAGGATTCGACCGGTTTCTCCTGTTGACTCTTTCTGATCTTGCAAGCTCGTCGTTCGACATGTTTACAAGGTCGCCTGTTGAATGTCGACTTCTGGTCATGCACCTGTAAGAACAACGAAGAAATAAAAAACAAGAAAGAGTTAGTAACTGATTTAGACTTAATAAAATTTGTTCAGTAACAGGTAAAATGGTGGGACTCGGCAACGGCGCCACTTAGTAAGTTGTCTATTTTACTACTAATTAAGACCTTGACAACTAACACTTTATCAATGCAGTANGTAAGTTGTCTATTTTACTCATTAAGACCTTGACAACTAACACTTTATCAATGCAGTAGTGAAGGATCGAATCCACAAATCCCAGCAATTACACTGTAATCTATCAAATTTATTAATTAAGTTAAATCGAATAATTCAAAGGTTTTGGTTTGTTTTTTGGTTTCTGATTTTCTTTCTATGGTTTTAAAATTCAATAATTATAAAAATAAATGCTAGACCTTGGGAAGATCAATAGATTGTCTACAACTAAACTGGATGTTTATTCAGGTTCTAATTCTACTCAATTCCAACTCAAATATAATTCTAAATTGGTCCACTTTCGTGGTACCAATCACTTCTCTTGACTAACTAAATGCCTAAACTTTCATTTGGATTTAAACTAGCTAGAGAGCTTTACTAGAGCAGATTTTATTTGTTCACAACTTGCCTTAGCATCAAGTTTCGTTGGCTAAGGACAATCTGCTCTCCTAATAAGTTTTCAGGATTCCTATTATACTTTCGTTTAATAGGGAGTCCTATGAACAGAAACTAGGTGATCAATTCTAGTTTAGGCTTTAAGGTTTTATTAGGAGGGAATTCTCTATTCATCTACCTATTTACATCCAGTTACTAACTTAACAATCCATAGATTCCCCTAGGTCTAACAACCTAACTACTCACTCATGACCAAATTAACAAGAAAACAATATATAATGAAGAACATGATAAAAAACACAAAAACTGAATAATACTTTATTAATGATAAAAACAAAAAAAATGTAAAGAAGTAAGGGTTCAAGAACACTTCTCAACAGTAGGTAATGTAATGAACGGATGGAAAATGACAGCCTCCAAGGAAATCTCCAAGAGAAACTCACGAAATCTCAAGAACAAAATGAAGAACAATGGAACCAAATGTTTAGATCTAAAAAGAGAGAATAAAAATGAGCATGAGATGTTGTGGAGGCTCAGAAATGAATATATACTGAAGGGTTTTCGTGCAGCATCCTCCAAATTAAGGTAAATTTCCAAAAATATCTCTCGATCGAGCACGGATCAATTGATCCATAAGTGGATCGGTCGATCCGCACATGGATCGACCGATCCACTTATTACCTGCATTCTAGTATTTGGAAGGGTCATTGTGAAGTTCATGCAACCCCCTTGAAATTGCCTTCTTTACCATACCCTCTACCTTTGACACCTGTAGAAGGAGAAGGAAAAAATACAAGTCATCAACCATATTCGAAGATATTACAGGAGAAACGCGGAGCTTTAACATGTTGCTCACCGTTTTTGTTCGATGGCGCTGTAAGAGATAACAATTTGTTCAATCTTTGTCGAAAACAGAAGAGATAGGGAAATGAAAGAAGGTGGGAATCATATATATAGTGACTGGGAGGGTGTGTAGAACCATATTCAATGGCTCCTCTTTCCAAACTAAATGTACGTCCATGGTTGACGTTACTGAGACCAAATTAAATAATGTTTTGTTGAGAATTACATAAGTATAATTGTTACATGGATTCACAAAGTACATTGAAGTAACTCTCTAAGGGCACGAGTAGAAAAAATGTTTTAATTAATAGAAGAATTAAAGATTCAATCAAAACGAAGAGTCAAATTTATCAAGGGTAAATATGTATTCCCAATGTGCTGCCTGCGCATCAACTGCCTACATAGTTTCCCCTCCATTGCCAATATGTTATTGATACTTTGATTACATCTAAAGAAAGTAAATTGGCTAGACCAACCATCTGCGCATCAACTGCCTACATAGCTTCCCCTCCATTGCCAATATGTTATTGATACTTTGATTACATCTAAAGAAAGTAAATTGGCTAGAACAACCATATATGAGAATTTAATGGAAAAATATGGAGAAACAAGGATTATTCTTATTTATCTTTTACATTCGAAATTTTATCTACCATTTATAACTTAGATAGTTTATATTATTAAAAACTAAATTTTAGTTACGGTTGAAAATTATAAAAATAATTTATTTTCTTCTAATTTCGCCTCAACTCTCTAGAAGTCTTGGCACAGCACTGTTTCCATAGCATTTATTCCATCAACGCAGTGTATTGAATTCTCAAAATTTTCAAATAGGTCTTTCTAGTGGTTGTTTTGCAAGGTAGATATATGATTAATATTTTTTTTTAGAATTTATATATATATATATCATATTATTAATTTTTTTATGTTTGTAATGAGAGAAGTTCGCAGAAATTTTCATTATTTTGCATTCATCTCTCCCACCAAACCTACCTAGGTCCACAATCACTTTTCTCTTTTTTTCCCTTATCGTCGTGTCGTTATTTTTTCCCTCATCACCATCGTGGTTATCATGTTACTGCTTGTTGTCTCCTAATTTTTCTTGCAAGTTACGTATGTGTTTGTCATTGTTTTTTTGTTTTTTTACAGTTATTAATAGAATACTATAGCTAATTATAGTATTTGGAAAATCATGCATTGTGAGTAAAAATGAGGAGAATCATGACACCAATAGCACTAGAGTCTTGTAGAATTGCAACGTCATTAAATCCCTAACTTAAAAATTATCGCCCCAAGAACACATGAATTCAAATGGAATTACTAAATCATAACACCAATAACAATAGAATTGTAAAAACATCCAACCAATAACACATTGTTTGTAAAGATTATCAGATTTCATTAACCAAAACCCATGGATTCTGAAAATCATTACAAATCAAGTTCCCAGTAACCCCCCTCCCCCTTCTTTTTACATATTCTTAGTAATAATTAGAGGAGGGAAAGAAATCCAAAATGATGTGTAAGGTGAAAAACATAGTTTATATTATATTTAATAAGATTAGTGAAAATTATAGAAGATATAGGAAATTAACAAAATGAGATTATCAGATTTCATTAACCAAAACTCATGGATTCTGAAAATCATTACAAATCAAGCTCCCAATAACCCCCTATTTTTACATATTCTCAGTAATAATTAGAGGAGGGAAAGAAATGCAAAATCATGTGTAAGGTGAAAAACATAGTTTATATTATATTTAATAAGATTAGTGAAAATTATATTACTACGCTCGAACCATGTCTGTTGGGTTATTCTGCAAACCCTATTACCAATTGATCTAACAGATCTTCTCATTTGGGTAACAACATAAATTAATAATATAATATAAATAAAACATAGCAGATCTTAGCTTCTATTAAATGTTGTTATTAATTTGGACCACATTCGTGTATTCATCTGCACTTCGATACCTACTAAGTAGAAGTCAGTTTAGTAGTAACTTTCTATCTCGATGTCTGACACATGTACTTTTTAATTACTTTTTTCTCATATACATTTGTAGCCTTATAATAATAATTATTATAATTGTACTATAGACAAAGCAAAAAAAAAAGAAAAAATACATGATAGCAACCATGGTTTTCTTTGTTGGCGTCAATATTATGTTTCTATGCTAGTACAAATCATAAATATTTTATTTTTGATATAACATTCAACAACATCATACTAATATATCACTGCACAAACAGAAGAATCATACACCAATTATTTAAACCCAATTTTGGTCTTATCCATTGATTTTCTTTTTATTTTACCCGTATATTATATACCAATAATTTAAATTAAATATCACATGAGATCTTAAATTTAAATCTAAATAAAAACACATCATTTTCTGGTGAATTTGGTTATCTGTATAATAACATATTAGAAAATATGTGTACACGTGTAATTTATAGTTTCGAAAGTTGTCCAAATATTGGCACATGTATAAGTGAAACGTCACGATTCTTGGAATCTGGTACCAGTTCATTATACTATTAATTTCTAAATTCCTACAAATGTATTCTCAACACAGGCTAATAACAGATTAGAGATATCCTTTCGGCTACTTCCATCGAGATGAAGACAGAAAAAACAAAAACTTTGAACACCTGGTGGCTTCTACTTCTTCATCTAATCCCTCAAAGAAGGCTAGGAAATGTAGGACTTCTCTTTTCTCTGTCCCTTATGATGTCATCCTGCACATCACATCATGTGTTGCAGCGAGTGATCCCATTGCCTTGGTGTTGTCCAACTTATCTCGAGTTTCAAAGACCTTCAACCGGGCTAGCGAGGAGGTTGACGTTCTCCGTTGGCTTCCTCCTTACGAAGTGAATACACATACTGGTCTAAGACGAGCGATGGCAGGAAGAAGTTTCTATGGTGTGTCGAAGGTGGCAACCCGGATGCACTGTTGAAACACGGGACTGCCGAATATTTTGGGAGCAAAAACAGCGAAAATGGACATGCGTTGATGGTGAAGTCATCTGCCGGCGGGAACAAATACACTACATATCTATATGGGCTGATTTTAGTCCGTAAGGAGGGGAAGGAACACAAAAGGGTGTGGAGGTCTTATCATCTCTAGCAAGAGCTATGTTAATGGAAATTGTTGATGAACTGAAGATGATGTGGAACCACATTAAATATATGACAGTGCTCCATGACCATCCGCTAAAGATATATAATGAAATGAAAAAAGATAGTGATCGGTTTCCGTGCAAGTGTGATTGCCGGACTGTTAAGTTCATCCAAATGTCAGGATGGGACCAAGAAGAAAACGATATGGAGACCTCTACTGCGCAGAGCCGTTCCCAGAATTACGAAGACAGTAAACGAAACTAGAAAACGGGCCTTATTCAATTAAATAAAAATCATTGGCTACAGTAAATAAAGCGAAGGGTAAAGAACCAAAATGTTAATTCTAAAATGTAATTCTCTCAAAACCTTTAATTCTCATAATAGATATTACCCACAATATTTAAATGTTTCCGGTAGGTTAAATTTTTTTCAAAATTCATACAAAATGCCATCAAACTTTCATATGTCGCTCACAATTAAAACAAAAAGCAAAATATTTTTTCTAACCTTTGAAACTGTTCAATTTTTTTTGTTATTTTTTACATTAGACATATTTAAAAGAAAAAAATTATATTTTATGAAGAAGACCTTAGAAATGGCAAAAAGGCCTAAAGTTTTTGGTAAAAGAAAAGGCCATACACTAATGTGTCAAATACTTCAATGTTGGCCCGGCCCTGCTATTGCGTGTGGGTATTGCCTCAGGTATGAGGAAATGGACTCTGTCAATTTTGTCGTTGGATTGTCTTAGTAAAAATTTGTATTCTTTGACATATGACATTTAGTTTTCATGAAAGTTATAAAATGGTGGGTTGTACTGATGTCACAAACATAGTTAATTATGTTATTTATCGGTTTTATGTTTGATGCATGTGCATATATAACTTTTTTAAAAAGTCATAACAAACATATACCATATTTTGTACAGTTATCTCTACATATGCTTAGGGGCGGATGTACACATAAACTATGGGTGTGTGTGCACCCAAAATAATCTTAATAAAATTATTCTTTGTCTAGACATTAAAAGAAAACTTGTTGCTGAGATGGACTTAGGCTAGGTGTGCCCAATTTATATCCCAGGTTCGAATCCCTGTTTTGTGTTTATTTATCTTTTACCATTTGTACTTAGCAATAATTAATTAAAAAAATCCAACTTTTTGTTTGTATCGATCGTCAGCGCCGTCTTTCCTTTTTAAGAATCCAATTTAATAATTTCTGCAATATACTCGTGGAGGTCTACGTTCACTATGCGAGAGAGGAATCCACCTCAAACGAAGAATAACCTACATTTAACATGTGTCCAGACTCCAAAACTTTATAAGCATCGATTTTTTGAAGTTTAGAAGCTTGTTTACCCTCCAAAAAGAAAATGAAGGAAAATTCAAGTCTCGTGACTGTAACAAAGAGTACAATACAAAGGGATCACATGACATACGTTGTTGAATCAACAATGAGAACTTATGATACAAAAAAAAACGTATTTAATGTAATATTTGCATTTCACTGTATGAGATAAGATATATAAAAGCAAACTGCGCTGACAAGAACCAAAATTATGAAATAGGTAAAATACGATTTACTCAAATACTTGAAAACAATCTGCCTCTGCCACGGTTGTTCCGTACTTCTTCCGGAATGCTGCACAAGTGATGTAGACCGTAGACAAACAATAAAATGGGTTGTCTTTATTCACCTAATGGGTTGCTTAACACCTGGGTCGTAGAGACTATAGGTAGAAGAACTCGTACCGGCTTATGTCATTCCGGTTTACAACGGTAACGCAATAAGAAACAGTAAACAAATTTTTTTTCTTGTTTTGATAACTTGTAAACAACAACTCCAAAGAAACAAACATTAATTTCAAATTCAAAATCTGTAATAAAACAACATTCATTAAACTTTAATTAATTTTCTATCTAGTATAGGATGATGTTTAATATATATGTATCGTTATTAAAATTTTAGATTTAGTAATATTGTTCACAACACTCATTTTACAGTGTAGCCTTTCTATTGGTAATTATCAAATGTCACTTTTTGTAACTGAGTAAAATATTTACCAACGGTCAGTAAAGTCATTAACTATGCCTAACTACCAAAAAGGAGATGAGATAAGGTAAGAATAGGAATGATATAATAACTAATAAGTAGGTTAGTTATGGAATAACTGAAACCAATGAAGAAAATGGTCAGTTCAGGTTGGTCAACGCCGTAATTTTTTTTTAAGAATCTGATATGATAATTGCTGCGATATACTCGTTGAGGTCTGTGTTCACTCTGCGAGAGGGAATCCCCTTCAAACGAAGAAAAACCTACGTTAAACATTTGTCTAGATGTCAAAACTCGATAGACATCGTATATTTTGATGTTTAGCAGCTTGTTTACCTTCCAAAAAGATCATGAAGGAAAATTCAAGACTCATGGCTAGAAAAAAGAGTACAATACAAAGGGATCACATGACATATGTTGTTGGATCAACATTGAGAACTCATGATACTTAAAAAATGTTTTTACTGTATGATATGCACTTCACTCTATAAGATAATGAGTATAGAAGCAAAATGCATTGCTAAGAACCAAAATATTATACGAAATATGTTTTAAAAAATGATCTAGTCAGATATATTAAAAAATTCTGCCACTGCACATGTTTGTCCGGACTTCTTCCAGAAAGTTACACGAGTGATGTAGATTGTAGACAAACAATAAATTATGTATTCATCTGCCTTTACGGTTTACAACGATCAACACAGTAAGAAACCGTAATCAACAACTTCAAAGTAAGAAATATAATTTCCCATACAAAATTGGGTGATGTTTAATTATGAATGTTAGTAACGATACTTTCATAACAAATACCAAGGTTTCTGGTATTAGAAAAGGGAAATTTTTGGAATAAGATGAATGTCTACAAACCTTTTATTTAAGGTGACACAATTCATCAACGTTGAATTAGTAACCACGTGGGAATATTTCGTAATTAAATTTCTTTGATTTTTTTTTTATAACCACGTGGGAATATTTCGAAATTAATTACCAAAACTATTAAAACTGATATCATAATAAAATCTGTTATGATATATGAATAAGGGAGGAGATCATCAAGAAATAGCAATACTGATGTTTGATATCAAACATTGGTTCATGAAACTCCCGTTCTCATCTCTTGATTATGCACCATGACATCACAACGTTTTAGCAACTGAATCACCTTCTTCTTATGATTCTTTTATTATTCCATCTATTTGGATGTATGATTTACTATAAAACATTACAAATAAAAAGGAATGACATTGACCCAAGACATTTTAAAAAAAAAAAATCATCTAAAACACCAAATTGTTGGAAAAAATATATTCTAATATAAGTTGGAGATGCTCTTAGAACATAAATATATGAATGTGAAAATTTATAATAATTGGAAACCTAAATAGTATTGAGGCTCGCGTAATATTTGAAGCCCAACTTATACTTGAAAGCTCAACTTAGGGGGTGGTATTCAATAATAGAATTTAAGAGAATTCAAAATGAAAGAATTTATAAGACTAAAATGAATTTTATCCAAATCAGAGCTAGAAAGCTCGGAACTGATTCTTCACAATGTTTACTAAACTTTCGTTTAAATTCTTTTATAATGACATGATATATTAGAACAATAAAATATCGAATAACACCGGAATTTAAAAGAATTGATAATGCATTTTTCATTTTTTTCCAACTGAATAATGCATTAAAACACAACTTAAAGTTTATAAAAGAGCCAAATAAAGCAACAGAGCAAAGAAAAGGAAATTAAAAGAAGGTAACAATAACAGCAACATATTACATAGATATATCAGCTTGAAATTGTTGTTTTAGCCAACAAGGACCACATGCTTTCAAGTAAGATGAATTCTTAGACTTTTGGCCAAAATAGAAGAACCAGAATTAAAACATGGAGACTCTATATCCAATTTCCATGCTTGGAAACCTCTGAGCAGACTTGCCAAGTGATGCGATTGGTACAGGAGTGCAGGGCAGTTCTTTGGTTTGAGGATAGAATTGAGAAGCCTTGAGTCTTGGGAGCCAAAAACCAGATTCCTAACATGGAGATCTAGCATAGTCTTAATGGCCCATAGACTACACTTGAAATGGGTTTCATCAGAGTTTCAGAATCCAGAGAAAACATGAAATAGGATGGAACCTTGATTATCCAGAGAACCCAAACAGCTCCACACAGACCTGTGGAACCTGAAAATGAAACACCAACATTACACTTTAGCCATATCGGAGCTGGTGGCTTCCACATATTCTTTCCTTTGAGAAGTCTTGAGTCTTGTTCTGGCAGTTGTTCATTGATATATTGAGCCAAAAACCATGCTTCAATATCATCATTAATCTTTTTAATTGAGTCTAAAGAAGAGGAAATTCTTCCTTCAATACGTAAAGCATTCCTATTCTTCCATATCAACCATAATACCCAAGGAAACTTTTTAGAAACATTGGTAGGAACATTTGCTCTAGAACTCAGGTTGAGGAGATAACTGAGATTGGTAAAAGTTGAACCTGAAGAGAAACCATCTTGCGGGAAAGGGATGTCTGATAAAGTCCACATGAGTCTTACTGCTTGACAATCAAAAAGAACATGGTTGGTATCCTCTGAGTCATTACCACAGGCTTGGCATCTTTCATCTAATCTGATATCTCTGGAACTGAGTTTCTCATTGACAGGTAGAACCTGAGTGAGAGTTCTCCATAAGAAATGTTTGAGTTTTCCAGGGATCTTGAGCTTCCAAACCTTTGATTTGAGGGAATTGACACTGGGGAGTGAAGTTGCTTTAGAGTTGAGATCACCATTCTTGAGTTGATTTTGCAAACACAAACCTGATGTGACAGTGTAGAGACCTGTTTTATTAAATATCCAAATAAAAAAATCTTCTGCATCAAAAATAGGGTTGATCTTGAGTATAACTCCAATGTCTTTGGCATAGAATAATTCTTCAAGAAGAGGGAGATTCCAGTAACCCGTAAAAACATAAAGAAGATCAAATGCTTTGAGGTCCACATTAACCAGACTATTTTTCATGTAAGGTGATCTAAAAACTTCATCATATAACCATTTATCCAGCCAGACAAAAATAGTTTTTCCATTTTCTACTTTCTTGATTACGCTTTGTTGTAAAAGCTCTCTGCTATATAATAGACTCTTGCAGACATAAGAAGTGCTTTTTCCAATATCTGTTTCTAAAAAGTTAACATCAACAAAATATTTACTCTTATAAAGCTGAGCAAAGATAGAATCACGGTCTTGCAAAATCCTCCACGCCTGTTTGACCAGAAGAGCCTGATTGAAAACTTGGATGTCCCTAAGGGTTATGCCCCTTGAATCTTTATTAAAACATATTTTATCCCAGCTAACCCAGTTAATCTTTTTTCTATCTTCATTAGAATTCCACCAAAAAGAAAAATAAGACACTGGAAATAGAATCACAGGTGTTTTTGGAAAGTTTATATCGTGTAATTTATTACTAGCCCAAATTAATATCCCAATTTTTATGAATTTACTATAAATGTCAATATGTGGAGAGTAGTTACTTTTACGACAAAAGGAAAAGTCTATATGTGGAAAGTGAATCTTAATTTAATATTGCAACGCACCTATTATATAGATATAAATATATATACTCAACATGATGTACACGCGGATAAATATACTTAATATAGTTTATTTACATTATGTGATAAAAAAATGTTTATATACATTATGTGGTGTACTTTTAGTCCAAATCAATTTCAAAATTTTGATGAATATACTTTGTCAATATGTTAAGAGTAAGTCTTAATTTAATATTGTAACACTCATATTCTATTCTAGATAGATATCAAAGATGTACATACACTACAAGAAAAACACGGCAAATCTGACGGACGAAGTGACGGACGTTGTCCGTCGAAACAATTTTTGACGGAAAATCGACGGATAACTGACGAATATCCGACGAACGAGCAGCCGTCGGATATCCGTCGGAAATTTCCGACGGCTTGATATCCGTCGGAAATTTCCGACGGATTACTGAAAAATTGGACGCGCATCGTAATTTTGTCGGATATTTCCGACAGATTTCCGACACGACGGGTAGGCCGTCATCAAGTCGTCGGAAATTT
>OVAP01005911.1:0-12421 GCA_900406295.1 Aurinia saxatilis
AACTGTATTCTTGCAGTTAGCTCTTAGGGTAAATTTGAGCATATCATATGTCTTATTGTTTCCTCCTTTTTACACATAATTTCCACCTTCATCATTATTACGTAGAGTTATATGCTACAATCCTTCTACACAATCTCGTACTTTCCAAACTTTGCACACTGTATCGTGTTTACACGTGTGATCGGTTTATTTTTGTCTCATTTAGGTTTATTGTATATTCCTAAGGGTTTAGTGTATAGTCCTTAGGGCTCAGTTTATACTCTTTAGGGTTTAGTTTTTGCTCCTTAGGGTTTAGGTTTTGCTCCTTAGGATTTATTTTTTACTCCTTAAGGTTTAGTTTTGACAACTTAGGGTTTATTGTTTAGTTTTGACTTCTTAGGTTTTATTGTATACTCCTTAGGGTTTAGGTTTGACTCCTTAGGGTTTATTTCACCTACGTAACATATACAACTACATACACATATAAGATACGTATGTTGTCTCTTTCCTTTTTTCTATATCTTTAGTAGGGTTTAATTTTGCTCATTTGGATTTTAGTGTGGACTCCTTAGGGTTTACTTTGGCTCATTAGGGTTTATTGTATAGTTCTTAGGGTTTAATGTATAATCTTTAGTGTTTAGTTTATACTCTTTAAGGTTTAGTCTTTACTCCCTAAAGTTTATTTTTTATTTTTTTAGTGTTTACTTTTGACTCCTTAGGGTTTAGTGTTTAGTTTTGACTCTTTAGGGTTTAATTTACACTTCTCAGGGTTTAGTGTATACTTATTAAGGTTTAATTTTGACTCCTTAAGGTTTAGTTTTCACTCCTTAGGGTTTACTTTTGAGTCCTTAAGGTTTAGGGTTTACTTTTGACTTCTTAGGGTTTAGTTTTGACTCCTTAGGGTTTAGTTGACCTATGTAACACGTACAACTACATACACGTATCCGGTACATAGTTTGTCCTTTACATTTTTATATCTTTATCTTTAGCATATATAGTTTAGTTTTGCTCCTTTGGGTTAAGTGTTCACTCCTTAGGGTTTACTTTTGTCTCATTTGGGTTTACTGTATAGTCCTTAGGGTTTAGTTTATACTCCTTAGGGTTTAGGTTCTGCTCCTTAGGGTTTAGTTTTTACTATTTCGGGTTTAGTTTTGACTCTTTAGGGTTTAATTTTGACTCCGTAGGGTTTAACGTTTAGTTTTGACTCCTTAGGGCTTAGTTTTGATTCCTTAGGGTTTGTTTTTACTCCTTAGGGTTTAGTTTTGTCTCCTTAGGGTTTAGTTTCCCTCCTTAGGATTTAGTGTATACTTGTTAGGGGTTAGTGTATACCCCTTATGGTTTAGTTTTGACTCCTTAGGGTTTATTTTTGGCTTTGTAGGGTTTAGTTTTGACTCCTTAAGGTTTAGTTTACCATCCTTAGGGTTTAATGTATAACCCTTAGGGTTTAGTTTTCACTCCTAAGGGTTTAATGTTTAGTTTTGACTTCTTAAGGTTTAATTTTCACTCGTTAGGGTTTAATTTTTACTCACTAGGGTTTAGTGTTTAGTTTTGACTCCTTAGGGTCTAGTGTTTAATTTTGACTCCTTGGGGTTTAGTTTTGACTCATTAGGGTTTAATGTATACTCCTTAAGATTTAGTTTTTACTTATTAAGGTGTAGTGTATACTTAGTTAGGGTTTGTGTTCCATATATACATAACTAACATATCTCCTATGTTATAGGTTCATCTTCATACAGATATAAGATATGTAGTTTGACTTATTCGTCATTAGGATTTAGTTTTGCTCCTATGGATTTAGTGTTGTTACCCTTTTTGTCTGTCGATCAATCACACTCTGATTTGCCTCCTCTAATCATGAACTCACCTATTGTGTCTACGTAACTCTACCATATTAATATAAATAATTATTATACAGACTGTACATAATTTAATGTGTAATTGGTTACTAATGATAAATTAAATTTGATCATTAGGGTTTAGTCTTTTCTCTTCAGAGTTTATAAATGATCAGTAAGGTTTATTTATTAGTCATTAGGGTATGGTGTTCGATAATTAGGGTGTATGTTTGGTCCTTAGGGTTTATATTTGATCATTAGGGTTTAATGTTTACTAAACAAGGTTTATAATTTGATTCTTAGGGTTTGCTCCTTAGGGTTTGCTCCTTAGGGTTATTATTTGATAATTAAGGATTATTGTTTGCTTCTTAAGGTTCATGTTTCATAATTAAAGTTTATTGTTGGATCATTAGGGTTTATATTTTGATCATTAAGGTTTAGTATTTGCTCCTTAGAGTTTAAAATTTCATCATTAAGGTTTAGTTTTGCTGCTTACGGTTTATATTTGATTGTTAGGGTTTATATTTTCATCATTAGGGTGTAGGTTTTGCTTCTTAGGGTTTATAGTTTGATGATTAGAGTTTAGTTTTTGCTCCTTAAGGTTTACTTTTTCTCTTTATTGTGTTGATTTACCACCTTTAGGTTACTTTACTAGGGTTTAGTGATTTGAATTTACTACATTTGGGTTACTTCATTTTATAGTGTATTACGTAGTCATTCATATTAGATAGCAACATTGTCTACATTATACTACGTTTTGTAAAGATGTCTTCTTGTGCTTCCTCGAGTCCAATCTTTCTCAGATACCATTCACTCATTATCTCATCCACCATAAATTAATTATGTGTAGGAAATGTCATTATGCACCCAAAAAATATTTGTATCTTAAAACTACAACCACTATGGGGAAATGATAAAAATTTATAATTCTTCTGGCCATGTCATTAGAACTCACCGAGGGCGTAGGTTATGCAGACGCCTAACATAGGTCACTTCAACTCATGCTTCTCTAACTCTCCGACTAAACTTCACGCGCCTACTTCTGTGTATACAAAATTGTGTTTTCGTCATAGTACCACCTGACTACGTGAGACCATGTTCATATGTCTCATTGTCAGAGCTTTGATGCTATATAATTAATTAAAACAACAAATGTGGTTATCTCACCAAGTTACCCATGATTAAAACCCAACAACAGCCAAAATAAAAATTAAAATCCCAACGGCATACGTGACATGTGATATATCATATATGCATGTGATTCCCTCAGAGCTAGCCGATCAATGATTGATGAAGGTCAGCTAAGCTAATAAATCATTGTCCAAACTATATTATAAAAAATCCGATTTGATTATTGCACAAATCCGTGCGATCATTAGTCATGTTTTCTCCTTAAAAAACTGCATTAAATAATTGTTGTAAATGTTTCACAGTTCACATGCACATATATAATACATGTATGGTGTGAGTTGTGAGCTGCTTTGTTAGTTGTATCAGTTTGAATCAATTTAATATATATAGTAGATGGAGTGATCCGATGATTAATAAAGATGGACCAAATAGAGAATGAGGTAGGATGGATGAAGGAAGTCTCCGATGGTGAATCTTTCATAGAGATAGAAATCAACAAACCAGGCACCCATTCTTCTTCACCATCTCCCAATGATGAAATGCAGGAGGCGGCGATCTTCTCAACGGCCTCCAGCTGCTTCTCTCCGTACACGGGCGTAACGAGGTTGATGATGAAAATGGGGTGTTTGAGTATAGTGGGAGTCATAAGAGAGAAAGTGAACGTGGGAGAAAAGTGGGTCCTCAAAGTTATACTCAGACGAAGAAACAAGAGATCCTTGAAATACTACTGCGAAGGCAACACCGACGAAACATTGACAGACGATTCCCTCAAGGCAGCCATCGCTTACTGCAATGCCTCCTCCCTTTCCCACCTACCAACTGCTCGCTAAAAGAAACTGTCCAACACTTGGTGTTGAGACCGATAGTATCTACATTGTAAGAAAATGGTTCTTTATTATATTTCTTTTATTGTGTGCCAAAAAGTAAATACATCATTTGTAACATTCTGATTTCTGATATATAGTGGTGTATGTGGAGTGGTTTAAAAGAATTGATTTGGCTACCTATATTACCAAAGTGCACTTATCTTTTCGGTCACTTGTCCAGAGAGAATTCCAAGGTTAAGTATGTTTGGACTGAAGCAATTTAAGGATGGGTGACCTACTACGAATTGATTCGCGGTACCATGCGAGAGAGGACAAAACACCGGGAAAGATCTCGTGGTGATTACAGGGTTAGTAAACAAGTCTTCTGAGCCTCCTGAAATTAACGCACCGACCGTCAGACAGGGGTGGGGCCCATGGGCCGAGAGAGGGCATGGGACCTCACTGGTAGGGGCGGTCGGAGCGTTACAGTTGGTACCATAGTCGAACCCAGACGGGTGTGGAGTCGTATAAGCTCACACCATCAGGGGTGACGATCCTGATTTGCAACGAGGGTGTTGCACTCTGTGAGTGGGGGGTGATTGTAACATCCCGATTTCTGATATATGGTGGTGCATGTAAAAAGGTTTAAGAAAATCGATTGGGCTACTTATGTCACCAAAGTGCACTTATCTTTTCGGTGCATGTGGATGGTGTGAGTCGTATAAGCTCACACCGTCGGGGGTGACGATCCTGATGTGCAACGAGGGCGTTGCACTCTGTGAGTGGGGGTGATTGTAACATCCTGATTTCTGATATATGGTGGTGCATGTGGAAAAGTTTAAGAGAATTGATTGGGCTACTTATGTCACCAAAGTGCACTTATCTTTTCGGTCACTTGACCAGAGAGAACTGAAGGTTAATCATGCTTGAGCTGGAGCAATTTAAGGATGGGTGACCTACTGGAAAGTCATTCGCGGTACCGTGTGAGTGAGAACAAAAACACGAGGAATGATCTCGTGGTGATTGCAGGGTTAGTAAACAAGTCTTCCGAGCCTCTCGAAATTAACGCACTGACCGTCGGATAGGGTGGGGCCCATGGACCAAGAGAGGGCATGGGACCTCACTGGTAGGGGCGGTCGGGTGTTACATAATCGCTTTTAATAAAAGTATTATGCTCTCTGATATATCTTATATTTTACCGGTTTTTATGATAATAAACATATAATTATTTACATTTTAGAATCTATATACTATTATTAGAGCCCAAGTGAGTTATTTTATGTGTATGGACGAGTTTTGGAGCTTTGGAAGGATCTAGAAGATTATGAAGCAAAATAGAAGCTTGAGAAGACGAAAAAAGGGAAACGAAGAAAAATGGAAAAAACAGAGGAGGGTGTCGATCGACACTAGACAAATATTTTCTATATTTCCATAAATCTCAAGATGAAGATTCTCACTAATTCTTTTATGTAAATTCCCTAATTCCAAAATCCGTCCTGACTCATAAATACTTTTTTTTCAGCCATTGTTTAGGCTTATGCGCTAATTTACTTTGAGAGAGTTTTAGGGAGAGAGATTTCTTGAACCCTTATTTTATTCCCTCTTTATATTTTATTGCTTTCAATTATATTGCATGATGCTTTGCTTAGCTATGTATGAGTAATTCTTTTGTTAGGCTTAGGGTCCTTAGGGTTTAGATGATTTATTGTTTGTCATATGTCTAAATTAGGTTGAAACCCTTAATTCTTTCTCTATATTGTGTGCATTGCTAGTTCATAGATTAACTACCCTTGAACTAGGTCATAGGTTAATTATTATACATGGAAGTGTTAATAATTGCTTGAACCATCTTTATAGGAGTAAATTATCTATTCACAAAGGAGTTTGATTTAGATAGTTTATGAACAATTGAACCTAGGCTCATTGCATAATTCATCCCTTAGGACTCACAAAGGAATTTGGTTTTCTAGGAATTAATTATAGTTTGCATTCACAGCGGAAGTTGGTTTGCATTACAATAGGTTTCATGTTTAAGAATTAAGTGGTACCTATTTTAACCGTCGACACCGCTCTTGGTGTCGATCGACACTCGGCGCGTCTGGCTGCAGTTTTGAGTCTTTACATGAAGTTCCCAAGGCCTAACCTTGCTTTTAATTATCTAAAACCCTCACTATAATTTTTTAGTCACTTCCAGTAGTTTTAACAACCAAAAACTCATGTCCAAGATTTAATTTAGAGTTTATTAAATTAGTTTGCAATTTATTAGTCTTTGTGAATTCAATCCCTAAGTACTACATCGCTTTAGCTGTGCACTTGCGCTTAAATACAAAGGATAAACTTTTGTGTATCAAGTTTTGGCGCCGTTGTCGGGGACCAATTAAAACTTGCATACTAATTTATTGAATTCTACTTTTGTTTTAGGATTATATTTGCTTGTTTTTCTTTGGTTTTATTTTATTTTAATTATTTACTAACTAGTTTCTTTTCGGTTTTTCTCTTTGGTGTTTTAGGTTTATGCACTTGAGGAGTGACGGTTCTGAAGAGCTTTTAGATCACACCGAGTTAGAAAGAATCGAAAGAAACAACCGGAAAGCTAAGCCAAAAACAGCCACAATGCCAGGAGGATTTGATGTAGCCTTTATGCTAGAGGAGATGAAAAGAATTGCTGAGGATAATGCTCGGATGAGAGAAGACAACAACAAAATGCATAAGGAGATGAAGCGAATGGAGACTGATAGGAATCAGCAAATAGTCACTATTGGAGGAACTGATAGACCTCACACCTTCTACAAGGAGAGGTCTCCGATAGTTGTCCCTCCTCTTACCAGGGCTAACTATAAGATCAAACTTGAACTCATTCAGATGGTGGAGCAAAGGCCATTTCATGGGAATGAACATGAGAATCTCATATATCACATCGACCGGTTCAAAAATATTTGTGGCACTAAACATGGCGATGGAGTTCCAGATGACTACAATCGTTGCAAGCTCTTTGAGTTTACTTTGGCAGGCAATGCACTTGGATGGTTGAACTCTCTTCCACCAAAGTCTCTTCACGGATGGGATTAGATTGAAGCTAAGTTCTTGGACCACTACTACACCAAGCAAAAGACAACCATCTTGAAGGCCAAGCTTGCCAACTTCGAGCAGCTGACTGGCAAGTCTTTTTCTGAAGTTTGGGAGAGGTTCAAGTCTTATAATAGAGATTGTCCACACCATGGTTATACAGAGAGCCAACTACTTAGCATCTTCTATGATGGTGTTGGATGGGACTACAAGGCTGCCTTGAATGCTGCGAGCAAGGGGATTTCATGACACAAAGCGTGGATGGAGCCAATGAGCTCATTCAAAACCTTTCTGAAAGCTATGAAAACAAGAACAAGGAGTATGATCGATCACGGAGAGTGAATAGTCTGGAGGCTGATTCGGTGTAAGAGCTTTGTGAGACGGTGAAGCTATTGATCAAGACCAATCAGAAGAGTGTACGCTTCGCTGATGTAGATGATGTCTGAAAGGAAGAAGATGTTGCTTAC
The DNA here is from genome assembly GCA_900406295.1 of Aurinia saxatilis. Lineage (NCBI taxonomy): Eukaryota > Viridiplantae > Streptophyta > Magnoliopsida > Brassicales > Brassicaceae > Aurinia > Aurinia saxatilis. Next base: position 7,285 of record OVAP01005911.1, read on the forward strand.
GTAGGAAACAATGGCCAAAAGTTCAACAATGGTCCATACAAAAAGCCTTTATATAACACGCCGTTCAATGGTGGATATCAAAATCCGGTCGCTGAAGGAAGAAACTATGCTAACACATCTTATTCATCTCCAAAGGGACAAGACAACAAGATGGAATCAATGTTGGAGCAACTCTTGGATGAACAACAAAAGTTGACGGTCACATTCAATGGGAAAATTGATCATCTCTACACGGACCTTGATGGAAAGATCTCCAATGTCAATGAGAGGATCGAACAGCTGACTACTCACTTGAAGAATGATCTTCAAGTAGCTCAAACAGCCAAAGTAATTAGACGACGAGAAGGATTTTTTTCCAGGAAAGACGGACCAAAATCCCAAGAAATTCGTCAATGCTATCACCATAAGAACTGCAAAAAATGAGGTTGATTTGCTTGAGGCAATGCTTGGAGGAGACACGGATGAATAGGAGCTCGATTGTTTTGAAGAAGTTGCAAATTCAGCTGCACAACAGACTGGTGTCGATCGACACCCCTCGGAAAAATTCACGGCGGACTCTGTTTCAGTGGCAGGTGTCGAACGACACCAAGGTTAGTGTTGTTCGACACCCCGTAGCATCGACATTCACACTGTTAAGATGTCGACCCCAGCTTGACCCCAACTCAACAGCACACGAGAAACAACTCAGGAAGACATGGTGTCGATTGACACCCACTGCAGAAGCAGTTTTCCGCGACTCATCCTTCATCAAAACTCACCGATCAACTTGTTGCAACCTCTAAACGTGCCGATGAACTTCATGTGCCTAGTCCAGACCCTCTTAGGAAGTCCGTGAAGGAACAAGAGAAGGAAATTGAAGCTCGTCGGCAAACCATCTTAAGGAATGTAATCAAGGAGTCTGCTTCATATAGTTTTATCAAGAATTCGCCCATAAAGGGATTCATCAAGCAGCTGAGTGTCATTAAGGTTAGCATTGAGGATTGTGTTCAAACAATACTTAAGGAGGTTAATGCTATCAATCTTAGTTTCATGAAGACTGCTAAAGACAAACCCTCTCCACCCACGCTAAAGAAGTTAGAGAAGATAGAAAGTCCTGAAAGATTCGTTTTCGATTGTTCGGTCAACAATTTGGAGATGAAAGATTTTTTATGTGATATTGGTGCCATTGCAAGAAGACTTGGAGTCTCAACTCAACAAATCACCAAGACACCTATCATCGTGGTGGACTTTTCTTCAGCCACTGCTAAAGGTTTTGCCCGGGATGTGCTGCTTCGAATTGGGAATTGTATGGTGCCAACGAATTTTTACATCATGGACATCAATGAAGACATCAATCGGCCATTGATTCTTGGTTCTTCATTCCTCACAACCCTTGGAACTGTCATGGATTTTCCAAACCAACGGGTTTCCTATCACCTTTATCTCATCGGTGGACCCTCTTGCAAAGCTATTATAAATGATGTGAAGAATGATGCTAAGGTTGATACAAAGGCCGTTCATGCAATCCGCACGGACAAGTCTTTAACCAATAAACTATCTACGGCTAAGCGCAAAGGGACTTCAAAGACATTTGATAAAACCAGCATTGACATTCCGTTGGAGCTAAGAGACATCGACGATGATATTATCAAGGATCGGTTGCGTGCTACGATGATACTCTTTCCTCAAGTCTCTTCATGGCAAGTTAACGGTGGTGTGCTAGTCGGAGAAGGGTGTTAACAAAGGTTCTTATACGAGCGATGAGTAACCATTCACACAATAGTCTGGTTAAGGACTAAAAATTAAGCGCTTGGTGGGAGGCAACCTAGTTGTGAGTTTTCTATACCTTATACTATTTATTTTAATTATTTTTGGTGTTTTTGAATTTTTTTAAATAATTCGGATTTTCAAATTTGTTTATTTTAATTTTATAAAATCGGCTAGGTTTTTCTACGGGTTTTCAAATTATTATCATGATTTTTACTATTATATATTGTTTGATACGGTTTTTATACTATAAAATAAAGGAAAAACAGTTATTTCAAATAAATCAGATTTACTGGCCAGTGCCTTTTAGTGTAGCTTGACGCACTTCATTGTCGATCGTTACCATTGGTGTCGATCGACACCCGACGCAGAACATAGGTAAGTGTTCTGATTTTGGCCTTTTCGATTTATACTTCTTTCTTTTCTCGCCTCGAGACTTTTACTCACTAGGACAGTGTTGTTTAAGTCCGGGGAGGGAAATACTGATGTATTTTTCTTTGTCTTGGTTTATTAGTGATAATTTCAAAAATATTATGCTTTATCGAGTCAAAATCAGTTTGAACTATGATCATTTGCTTGGATTGTTTAATTGTGTCCTTTTCAGCTGTGTGACCATCATTAGCAAGAATAATTCCAGAACGAGACTATTGAAAAACCCAAGGGCCAATTGTGTGGGTAAAATCTCACAATCATTATTTGTTCGAGATTCTGGATGAGGGACTCGATACAAAGAGCGAGACACAAACAAAAAAAGAAATAGCAAAGGGTTGCTTTGTATTGTTTATGAATAAGTCTTTCGTAGCGTAAGCTTTTCTTAGGGTTCTTAGGCTAGAAAGAGATGATCGTAAGAGTTTAACCTAAGGAAGTATATATACAAAGTTATGCCGACTTAGAGATAAGTTAAACTCTTAGATGTTCTCGTATATTCTTTATTCGTCTTTGCTTTTCTCTCCAGGCCGGCTCGTCTTATCTGGGCATGGGTCTCCTCGGCTATTTGACAGGATTTTGGCTTGTCTATGTACCGCTCAGCCCACCATGTGACGACGAGCTCATCCCTTGAGATTAAATGAAGATAGGCCGAGGAAATGATTCAACTTAACTCCTCGGCCTGAAACACATGATTCAGATATGGCCGAGGGTATGTTCTGACTTATGACCTCGGCCTTGCATGTGCTACGAGGCATGCCGAGCTCATGACTTAGTTAAAGGGCTCGGCATTCCCGACAAAAGGTTAAGTGATAAGTATTGCTGAAGACATGATAAAGATAATGTCCTCGGCTTTATTAGTATAATGATGTATGCCGAACTCATGCTTTGATAAACTCCCTCGACATGCTTAAAGACATTGTCTAGCCGAGGAAGTGACTCAGGTAGACTATCCTCGGCATTTGCTAGTAAATATATTGTCGAGGTCGTTCTTCAAAGTCCAACCTCGGCTCATCTGTTCGATACTTAGCCATTTTGGCTTGACTATTTGTCTACAATATATTGTGGGGGATATTTGACCCCCACACCAATTGGTAGTACAATGAGATCCATGCTAAGTTACGAAGAACCGAACGGTTGGAGCTTATTGCACCTCTTCAATATGATCAATGCCCTCGGATTTGATTCTTCCATACATGCTTGTCAGATTCAACAAGTAAGAGAAAATATTTGCTACTCTCCCTTTCAAAAAAGTAACTTATCTTACCAAATAGGAAATATTAAAAGCCAAGGCTTTCCCGAGGTGGGAATCACAAAAACAGAAAAAAGAGAAAACAAAAAAGCTTGATCGTAGGCTAAAGACTAACCTCTCGATAATCCGGAACCACACTATTTACTTTATACTATAGATTATTAGTCCTACTCAAGTTTGGGGGAGAGTAGTGAATATTTCTATTCAAGCGTGGGTTTGGTAAACATTGTATGGGAAATGAGTGTGGACTTTCAAAGGCACTAGGATCGGATGGAGAGACAAGCTATGAAAATGGCATTGGCTTCGTAATAAGGTTGTAGGTTTATTTGGAATGCTAAGGAAGTCCAAGGAGAAGTAAATGGCTGTCAAGTTTGGAATTGGTCGAGCTAATGCGTGAATTACTACGTTGACTAAGATCAATCAGACATTCTAAAGAAAGGTGAGTTCTATATTTTCAAACCTTTTTCACAGTTTGGTTTATGTTTTGCTTCAGAGCAAGCAAAGGCTAAGTCTGGGGGAGTTAATATATCTCGTATTTTACCTGTTTTTATGATAATAAACATATAATTATTTATATTTTAGAGTATATATACTATTATTAGAGTCCAAGTGAGTAATTTTAGGTTCATGGACGAGTTTTGGAGCTTTGGAAAGATCTGAAATAATTATGGAGCAAAATGGAAGCTTGAGGAGACAAACAAAAAAACGAAGAAAAATGGAAAAAACAGAGGAGGGTGTCGATCGACACCAGACAAATATTTCCTATATTTTCATAAATCTCAAGACGAAGATTCTCACCAATTTTTTATGTTAATTTTCTAATTCTAAAATCCATCCTGACTCATATAGATACTATTCTACAGCCATTGTTTAGGCTTATGCATTAATTTATTTTGAGAGAGTTTTAGGGAGAGAGATTTCTTGAACCCTTGTTTTATTCCCTCTTTATATTTTATTGCCTTTAATTATATTGCATGATGTTTTGCTTAGCTATGTCTGAGTAATTCTCTTCTTAGGCTTAGGGGTTCTTAAGGTTTAGATGATTTATTGTTTGTCATATGTCTAAATTAGGTTCAAACCCTTAATTCTTCCTCTAGATTGTACTCATTGCTAGTTCATAGATTAGCTACCCTTGAACTAGGTCATAGGTTAATTATTATACAAGGAAGTGTTAATAATTGCTTGAACCATCTTAGTAGGAGTAAATTATCTATTCACAAAGGAGTTTGGTTTAGATAGTTTATGAACAATTGAACCTAGGCTCATTGCATAATTAATCTCATAGGCCTCACAAAGAAATTTGGCTTGCTAGGAATTAATTATAGATTGCATTCACAACAGAAGTTGGGTTGCATTACAATAGGTTTCATGTTTAGGAATTAAGTGGTACTTATTTTAACCGTGTGGTGTCGAACGACACCGTTCTTGGTGTCGATCGACACTCGACTCGTCTGGCTGCAGTTTTGAGTCTTTACCTGAAGCTCCCAAGACCTAACCTTGCTTTTAATTGTCTAAAACCCTAACTATAATTTGTTAGTCACTTGCAGTAGTTTAAACAAAACTCATGTCCTAGATTTAATTTAGAGTTTATTAAATTTGCTTACAATTTATTGGTCTTTGTGGATTCAATCACTAAGTATTACATCGCTTTAGCTGTGCTCTTTGATATACCTCATATTTTACCAGTTTTTATCATAATAAACGTATAATTAT
>OVAP01005912.1:0-12419 GCA_900406295.1 Aurinia saxatilis
GATCAGCCCATAGGTTCTCTTTCTGAAAAGATATATGTTAAAGTTAACTCGAATACCAATTGAACTAGACTGGCTAAGCCTGACCATAATGATAGTCAGTTAATAGTGATTTAACTATACAGCCTAAACTAGGATTTACATTAGTTATTACCCTGAATAATTCAAAACATGATCCTCTGATGCATTGTCGGACTTCCTAACGCTTTTAATGTTTGAATTCTCTCACGTTTTATTCTGTGTTTAGCATTTTCAGGCATTGATCAATCGACCGCATCATCTGCAATCGACCGAAAGGTGTTCTCATCGATCGACCAGTTCACACTGTCGATCGACCAAAACCACAAACCACTTCATTTGGTTGCTTAGCTCGAGTGAACTTGGACGTGCTAATGCATACACTTTACTCCTTGTGGATTCGACCCCTAAGTATTACTGCGAGATCTATACGCTTTCATGACATATTTTGGGCGAAAACTAAATCCCCATCAGTTGTGTTGTCCGATCCAGATGCAAGTCTTCTTCATCACTTGGTTTCTTCATCTATTTGCTTGATTTTTTCAGTTCTTTGCTTCCTCCTTTTCTCAATTGCTCATCCATTTGTTCCTCAAGCTTCTTCTAAGTCTCTTCCATATCCAAGTAGCTTCAAAAGTACCTAAATCATGCAAATATGCAATGCAAATGCAAGAATGCCAGATAAAATCCTAAATGCGAGCTAAAATGCAAAATGTGGATGAATGTCCAATAAACTAACACAAATGTATGACAATCGAGACTAAATGATATGAAAACAAGAGTAAAAACATGCACAAAAGACAACACATCATTCCCCTGTAAGATGCCGATTTTTTTCCCCCTAGTTTTAGTATTATAACTAAAACTAAAAACTTTTCTAGAGAGACAGGAGACTCCTTCTCTCTCCTCTCTCTCCCACCAGTTCGCTTGAAGTTACAAAACTCTGAAACTCTCTGCGTCTCCGGTGACCTTTCTTCGTGGTTTCCGGAGAGGGCTTCCACCTTTCCCTTTCTCTCATCTCCTCCTCTTCCCTCTCAACGTTCTCTAAATTGTCTCGGTTGATTATCTTGAAACCCTAGATAGAGGCAGATTTGGAATCTTGGTGGATCATCATCTGAGGATGCATGGCTTACTTAGGTCCAGATCCGCGAGGATTGGATTTAGCCCGGTGTTCTCGGAGCTTTCCCCTCGGACCTAGGTGACTACACAGTGGATCTCTTCGACGGTTGATAAGGCTAAAAACTATATAAAGATAATTTCCTTGACTACCTAATTATTTAGTATAGTTAAGGGTCGAACCACAAATCCCAGAGTCTACACTATTGTCTAATAGATTAATTAACTCAGATAAGATAATCAAATGAGAGGGGTTTTGTTTCTAACTTCTAATGAGTTTAAATTCAATAATATAAAAGCCCTAGACCAAGGGAAAATCTTAAAGAATGCAAGCAAATACAAGATGACTATTCAGGTTTTGATTAAGTGCGACCTCAACTCAAACATATAATTAGAATTGATCCATGTTCGTGTTATCAATCACTTTTCCAAACAACCTAGATATCTAAACTGTCTTTTAAACCTAGAAATTATAGGAAAGCAGTAATGAATTGGTTTGATAAGTTCACAATTCTCTTTATCATCAACTTTTGTTGGTTAAGGACAATTTGCTCTCCTAGTGTATTATCTAGCAATCTATTACATTTTCGTTTGATAAACTAACTTATAATCATAAACTAGGTGTACAATCTAGTTTGACCATTAAAGCAACACCAGGAGGAGGATTCAAGTGACTAACATATTTGCGTCTAGTTAAAAGCCTGACAAACCATAAATTCTTTGGATCTAACTAATGGAATACTCACACATCATCCGAGAACAACAAATCAAAGGTATGAACATAGCTGTATAAACTTATATTGAAATATAATGAAAAAAGATAAGAGTTAGAGAAACTTCTCCACAAAGGTATATAGACAAAGTCTTGAATCCAAAAGCACAAAACATAGGAAAATGAAAGAGAAGAACAAATGGGCTGCTATGGAGGCCCATAATTGTCTTAAAATGACCTAGGGTCGTCCACAAAGAAGAAAATAAGGTTTTATAGAAGCAAATCCCATAAATGATGACTTCCCATATTTAACGCTTGGATGGAATGACATGTCTTCAGTAAAATAGTCATATCTTCTCAACCGCTAATCAGAATGACTCGACATCACTGCCAAAGTGAAGTTAACTCAATTTTCTATGTTGTGTCGAAATTTGAGAGTAAAATTCCTACGGAAAGACCTTTGTCTGACAAGATTTTTAAGTAAAATTAGACTGATTCTGCATTGTTATTTCACTTGTTTGCTTTCTTTTTCCTTACACTCCATTCAAGCGTGTTTCAACCTAATAAGACTCCAAATACACATAAAAGACTCGAAAACACTTTGAAAACACATGTTAGAAAGTGACAAAACGTCAGCGAGCGGCCAAGATCTGGGCCTTCGGACTAAAGATGTGGAGTTACGCGGCGATAGAAGCTTCTGGTTGTCCCAGTCGTGGTTCCTCTCTGTTTGAGGACGACAGTGGCGGTTCTGCGATTAGGGTCTCATGGTGGTGAATTTTGGTCCGGCAGACGAGGTGTACTCGGGCTTTTCAGTCAATCGTTTTTAAGGGTTCCAGAACCTTCAGTTTCCGTAAGCTCCTCCTCTCTCCAGATCCAGGTGGCCGGTCTTGAGTCGTATGTTGGAAAGCGCTGCTTCTTCTTTCTGTCCCGTTATCTGATGTGTATATGAGATCTGTTTTCAGAATAGATCTTCAAGTGATGGCTCTGTTTAGGAGGTTTCACCGGCGGTTCAGGCTTCATGGTGGCAAGATCCTGATTCCGGTGGCTACTCACTTTTTCTAGGGTTTTTAGATTATAAAGAGGTTCAGTTTAGTAGCCGGTTTAAGTTAATCAAGTGGTTCTTTTTATTATCTTTTTTCAATAGAAAACCATTTTCCAAAAAAAAAAAAAATTATAACTAGAACGATCACAAAACCAGACCAAAACAATACTCGCTTCGTTTCTATATGAGTAGATTTTTTTTTGGTGTTCCATACATATTAGAAAATGTTAAATCTTTTATAATAAATACATAATATTCATCACAAAACAACTTCCAATAACTTTAAACTAATACCAATATTAATTCATTATTTCAAACAAAATCCAATTCATATCTTTTGAAATTTACAATTTATATTAGAAATTGAATAGAAAATTTTAAAAGTTTATCTGTTTTAAACAAAAAAGATTTAATAAAAATTTATTTTTGGAACGGATAAAGTATATAATACGTGTTATAGTATCAACAAATCTTATGTCGTCTCAGTCTGGAGTTAAAGATAGATTTTTAATTTCCACTAAGCAAACTATAAGACTAATTTTTGTAAAAAATACTACAGAAATAACAATTTATCCAAGCAAACAAAAACATTAAGGAAATATATACAACTTAGCAATAGACACGAGATTTGATCTCTTTCCTTAACTTAAAAACTCCCACGTAGTGTGACAAGATTTTAGAGATTCATGAGGATACAACCATAAAAAACCATATCCTAAAAATGGGTAATAGTTCTAACGAACATAAGAATCTACTATACTCTTTAAAAGACAGAGATGAACTACCTTAATCGAAAGAGATTGCTAGAGAGAATATTTTTTTGTTGTGAAAGAATTTTTTTTAAAAACCACTCTAAAGCATAGAGTGATTCTATTTAAAGTGAGTAAAGAGGAGAGCTCAACAGACCAAAATGTTTTTGTCTTTTAACATCTGACTTTAGTGCAAACTTAAACACATACATAGTATTAATGTGTGCAAAAACGTTTTTGCCTTTAACTCTTTGCCAAGAGAAAATGATTGACCCAATTGACAAAAAGGTAACCCGTCCGTTTGGACATACTGAGCCCAAGAATCTTAAGAACCAAATCGAAAGCAACGAACCATGAGTACGCTCGCGCGCATGTGAGGTCTTTCATCCTCTCCTTCTTATTTTACTATACTAATACAATTATTAGTCACTACATAAACTACTTTGAATTTTTCAAAATTTTATATGTGAGACATTTGTCCAATTAAACTTATAAATTAATGAATCACGGTTAAAACCCATTAATTTCTTATTAACACACTTATTTTATTAAAGCCCAAATAGACTTTAATAAAATTAATCTCCAACATAAACCATGGCTTCTTTTGTTTCCAAAGGCTTCAAACTGAGATCGGTCTAGTAAAGCGTTTCCAAAACCAATGCTTTTCCCAAACTTGGTACATGGATTCCACATGGATCCCTTTGGTCTCCGGCATGAGTATGACAACGAACACAGTCATCAAGAAGATCCAACCGCCGTAAAACAAGAAGGCACCGTACTTGAAACGGCAAAGTGTGACGAGAAACGTCTGAGAGAGAGCGAACGTTGCGGCAAAGTTGACGGCGACGCTTAAGCTCTGACCAGCTGGTCGCATCTTGAGAGGGAATATCTCACTCGGGACCAGCCAGCTTAATGGGCCCCACGACCATCCAAACCCAGCTGCGTAAATGCATAGCAACACCACCACCGTCACGGCATAACCTTTCGTCATCTCTCTGTCCCCGGCTGATCCCACTGTCGCCGCTAGCAACCCAGCCACTCCCACCTGTAAATGAGCCAGTATATAAGAAATTCACTTGCCGTAAAAGACAAAAGAAACGACAACATAATATAAGAGACAAGAATATTGAGTGTTGTGATATAATTTCAGAAAGTCGTTGTTATTTAAAAAGTTATAAGAAATCTAATATTTGCATGCAGAATTAATCCACAACTAAAGTACCTGGCAGATAAACATCTGAATACCACCAGTGATGAACAAGAACCGTCTACCAAACCGGTCAATAACCATGGTCGAGACAAGAATCGAACCGAGATTAACCAAGCCGAGTATTATTGTGGCTATAAGAGCCGGACCAGAACCAAAACCAACGGACCGAAACAGAGCCGGGGCATAGAAGGCATTAACCGTAATCCCGGTTAACTGTTGAAAACAAGGTATCGCCACTGCAACCACAAGTTGAGGCCTGTACCGTTTCTGAAGAATGGTCGTAAACGGCGCGGCACTAGCCTCCATAGCTAACTGGCTCGACTTAACCAGCTCAGCAAGCTCGGCTTCCACGTCAGCTATGTTTTCGGCACCACGTAGTTTGAGCAGAGACGCGCGAGCGTGATCGTGTTTCCCACGCGCTAAGAGGCTAGAAGGTGTGTCAGAGATGAAGAGACATCCGAGGGTCATGATGGCGGCTGGTACAGCGGCAAGGCCAAGTGAGATGCGCCAGCCGTTCCGGTGGTTGGCCGTGCCGTAGTTTATTAGGTTGGCGGCTACAACTCCGACTCCGATGAAAAACTGAAAGCCCGTGTTGAAAGCTCCACGCCATTGTGGTGGCGCTACCTCCGATAGATAAACCGGAGCCGCCTAAGATGATGGCATTAAATCATCAATACGTATATATCTTGTTACAAATCAAAATCAATACGAATACTTTTGTTTGTTTAAAAATTCCCCACCACCAGAAGCAAAACCATTTTTAGCATTAACCAACATTTTATCAAAGTTGTATGCCTTGTGATATAACAACTAAATTGTATATAGCTTATTTGGTTTCATAAAAACCCAAATTTCATCAAAACAAATCATAACCACTAAATTGTAAATACCTTATTTGGTTTTAAGTTTCATAAAATCAAACTCAAAATCCAAGAAACTAAAAAAAAAAAAGTGTAATATATGGAATTTGAAAGTATAGGTACTTGGTTGGTAAAGCCAACACCAAATCCGAGCAAAATCCGGCCGAAGATGAGCATGGTGATGTTGACAGCTAAACCGTTGATGACAGCACCAAAGAAGAAAGTGAAACCGCCGAGGATCATGGTTGTGCGGCGACCGTAAGACGCCGTGAGACGGCTAGCCACTAAGGAAGCGACTAAGCCGGCGACATAAAGGCTCGATGTGAAGGCCGTTAGAAGCTGACTGTCGTAGACGCAGTACACATTCGTCTTAGCTTCCGAAGCTTTTTTAAGAACCGATGGGAAAAATTCCTCAAGAAACGGTATCATAGTCGTTACACCCCCTGAAATTCCGATGTCGTATCCAAAGAGAAGACCGCTTGAGGCGGCCACAACGCAAGTCATGAAAACCGCGGTTGTGATCTTGGCCTCTATGTTGCTGCTGGTGCCTGCGACGTCAAGAGCTAATCCTCCAATCGCCATATTGCTATATGCCTTAGGCTTGCATTTTTGTTCTCCTTTTTAGGTCAGTCTCTTTGATTAGTTGGTATGGTGAGACTTGATGGTGCAAGTGTGCCACAACTTATCTTTTATTCAATGGCATAACCTATAAATTGCAATTACATAAGGATGGTAAATAAAGATAAGAATATGAAAATAAACTTCCACACAAGACAAAGTATACCGTAATGGTGGTTCGTCACGTCACGTGTTCTCTATTTTGGAAAGAAGAATTGAAGGAGGTAATTGCAGCCTCCAGTGTGCTTCTCTCACTCTTCCAGTTTTCCCTAATAAAGACATTCTCTGAGATCTTTATATTTCTAATTTTGCTTTTTGTGTCATTTGTTTGTCGCACGTACGTAATGACGAATTACTACTTAGACCCCACTAAAGCAAATCTATACACATAAAAGGAGTTGTTTGGGACTTATGAGATTGTCCACTTCAACAAAAAAAAAAAATCTCTGAAATCATGCCATATGGCACGCTTAATATGCATTTTAACATGATGGGCATGTATGTGGTAGTGACTTAATTTATAACGAAATTAAAATATGCATGGGCTATATGTCACATCTCATTCACAAAGAAAGTATTTAAAACGTTCAAAAAAACAAAAATGCCACCCAAACCCTTCTTCTTTGTCTTCTTAGTGTAATGTACTCAGTTTGTAATCTACTCAGTTTCTTACCATCAATTACTGAGGTGTTTCAACCAGACTTTTACTCATATTGTACCTTCAATGGCCACTATCTTGCATTGATTCTGCCCCAACTTGAGGACCCCTTTAAAATCCCATTCTCCACGGATGAAACCGTTACTCACTTTCAGATTAGTCTCGTCTTTTACTTAATTTGAATCTTTCTCTTTAGGGTTTATGGATTCTCTACTGATTAACAAAATCGAAATGGGTAGCCAAATGAACTTCGTAATAATTGGCGGATGATTCCGATTGGGAATGCATAAAGAAGGTGGATTCTGATTTTTCTATCTACTTTGACAAATCAAATAAATTGACTAAAATGATTCATTGTTTTGTGTCTTGGTTTAGTCACGTTCAGTTCGAGAGTTTGACAACTACGCCACCAGCCTTAATTTTGTGCCCTTCGCTAGTTAGGTGCCTCTTGGGTAAGTTGGGTTTACACTCGAGTAGTTAACAAAGCATAAAAGGCTTTTTTAGAATCAGTTTGTAGATAAGCTACAAATTATAACTCATCATCGCATCTAATTCAAGTCCGCTATATTCTAATCTTTTGTACTAACGATTACAGGAGGTTTATTACTTACATGATGTGAGTAAGGGCACGAGGCATGTGAAGAAATGTAAGAAATTTTGATTTTTTTTTTGTGGCTTTTTCTTTGGTATACTTTATTGGTTTTAAACCCATCAACATCAAAATATATAACATCTCTCCTCATGTGCTTATAGAATGCATTAAGCATATATTGTTTTGTTAATGATTTATGTATTATTATTTTCTGTGTGGAGATGAAATGTGTTTTATGCTACTTTTAACTGTGTTTTTTGCTTAGCTGCTTTTCGTTTAGTTGAGAGAGAGCTGCAGAATTTGGAGACAGATGTTAATCCGAAGAAGCAGAAGCTACTCAAGGAGAAGTCTGAGAATAAGGTCAGAAACTTTAAAAGTTCTCTTTCGCATTAACTTTACGTTTGTATCAATCTCTTAAAGGTCTTAGAGAGTTAATCTGTTATGACTTGTGTATAGATAACTTGAAAAGTCCTCTTTCTCTTCACTGAAGATTGTATATGTTACTCTGGCATCCTCATCTAAAAAGAGTAAGCATAAGAAGAGGAAGCGTGATCCTGTTACCATGGAGCCTTTGCAGAAAGGTATGAAAATGGGTTTTTCGTATGCGTGGTTATAGAAGAAATTAGATATAACATCTCTGGCTTCGTGCAAAAAGAAAAAACATCTCTAGCTCCTATTCTTATAGAATACTTATTGATTCATTCTTGATATTTGACTCATTTTTTAGAGGGAGAGCTGCAGAATTCGGTGACCAAGGTAAATCCATGAAGCTTAGGAAACAAAAAAATTCGGTCAGAATTCTCTTGAACTGTTCTACTAATCCTTGACATAAGTATGGCTACTGTCATTTGGTTCATAAGTATGGCTACTGTCATTGGTTCTTGTGTAATCGTTGAATTATGTCCACCTTTTAACGTTGGTTATGAATTAAGCTCGGTTTATGTGTTAAAAGAAAAAATCTTTGACACAAGTAAACATCGTGGAGTTGCTCGGTTTCACACTTCCTCTGCTACCTTTGCCCTACCACTCTCAATTTTGATATGCGAGAAGCATGGCTTTACAGAATTATCCAAGAAGCTAGAGCTAAAGAGAAGAAGATGAAAATGATGATAGGAAACAATAGTGACCTGCAAGACATAAATGATATGTGGAGTCAAAATGAAGGAGGAAGAGTTCTTGCTCAAAGACAGAAGCAAAGAGGATGCCAATGAAGGAAGAAGAGTTCTTGCACCTAGCTCTCACAAACAGGTCGTATCAAGCCTAGATTTACTCTTCTAGCAAATAATTTTACACTTTTAAGAATTTGGTCATTACAAAGATTTAAAACCATGTGAATGTGAGATTTTTCAAGAATCAACACAAACTGCTACATGAACGATAAATCAGTATCTGCTAAACTCTATATTTCAAACTCGGCTAAAGCTATCTTCACTGCTATCATTCCAATCTTCTTAGCATACTTTTAAAACAATATATCCACTTCTTTTGTTTCAATATCTGCTATTTTCGAACTCGGCAAAAGCTACAAATAGGTTCAAAAGCAAGACATGCTTAGCAAGATGGAACAAGAGAAGACGAATAAAGAGAAAACGTGAAACAGAGCATTTATTGAAGAACATAGCCGCATCTACGAACTCTCAACTTTGTGATATAACAGCCACGGCCAACCAAAACTCATATGATATCTTACTCTCTTTTTTTGGTCGGTAAAAGTTTTGTATTATCTAACTTCAAAGGTTTAATTTATGTGATATATAACAGGTAAGACCATACCAACATTAAGTTATAACTCTATACAGGCCTAACAACAACTTATATCACAACTATAATCCGAACAGGTACACCATAACAAAAAATTTAACAAACAGTAATTACGTCCAAACTAATCAAACAACAGCAATCATGTAACGCAATCCCGCGCGTAGCGCAGATGTTCCCTAAGTCTTATATATAATAGCAGAGCTTTCTCTCTTCCTAAGCTATCCACATCAGCAAAACTCTTCCTAGACTATCCACATCAACACATGTATTTAGTATATATATTTATGGGTTCTAGGATATGGACGTAAATTTGGATAAATTTGTTTTATTAAATTTTAAGAGATTTTATATAAATCGCAAAATTATGGAAGAGTTTATATATATAGCATTCGTCTAAGTTAAAAAAAAATATTCTATTTATTACTCACACTCTCAGGTTATTGAAGTTTGTATGGTTAGAAGTCGATACTCTCACAACTACTATATTTGTTATATATTGGAAATTTGGATTATTACACATTTAAAGTTTTAAACATTGTAAAAGATACATAGAACTTTGTGTAACATGATTCTCAATTTGTTTTACATGATCTACAAATAAGACACCTTAAAATCTTAAAACACAACATCACTAAAAATATTCTTAAAAAAAAAAAAACATAATGAAACAAAATCCGCACGTAGTGCGGGTATTCACCTAGTTCACAATGCAAACAAAAAATGTGATAACGACATCAATTAATCGATTCCTATTAAGTAGTAACCATTAACTAATATCATTTAGTCCTTTTTTAATTTACAAATCTTCAGTACGTAGTAAACTTATTACATGCAAGGATTTTCCATTTGTGCTATTGATATGAGCATGGAAGGAATCAAGGACTTGGAACCTGCGGATGAGCTTGTAGCAGAGGAAGAGCTTGAACCAGAGCTTGTAGCAGAGGATGAGCTTGAACCAGAGCTTATACCAGAAGATAAACTTGAAGCAGAGGAGGCCCTACTAGTACCAGCTGGTCCAATGACTCGTTCCAGAGCCAAAATATTCAACAAAGCACTTGGAGGTTTGCTTGACATCTTTTGGAAACAAACAGAGAAACTACATAAGTTTGAAGAGAATGTGAATCACACCACCCTGGTTTTGATTCAAGCACAGTGAGTTCAACAATGGGTATGTGTTTCATTTTGTACTCTTTTCCTTGTCAGGTTTTATCCCACTGGGTTTTCTTGGTAAGGTTTTTAACGAGGCAAGTGATTCACATCGCAATAGCCTGTTGTTGACTCAAAATGTGGCCAATCATTCTATCACAAGGCCGAGAGAAAAATAAGAGCAAAAACTTTCCTTATTTGATTTTTTTTCCCTTTATTTTCATACATCTAGGACTTCTTATTTTGCTATTTAAACATTGTAAACCTCTACAGCAGCCTTATGCACGTTTTTTATGAAAAGAAACACTTTGAGTTTTGTTCTTTGTTGGTGAGTAATATCCAGCAAGCTGCTGGTGTGTCATATCCTGCAGCAACTCGTTTTCTTTGGTGTGTCATATCCAAAGACTTCATGAGGAATATCAGAAGCCTTCCACATCTTCTGTGAGATCATTCAATCCACATCCTTTGATCCTTGAAACTTCATTGTTTCCTGGTTGCAAAGACTATCCCAAACTCAACTCTGTGATTCAATCCTTGGAGGAGTGTGTTAAGTGGTATCAGAGCACATCTAGAAGTTGAGTTTTTTCTTCTTTGCAAATCTGCTGTTCTTATTTACTTTTGAATTCTCTTTGCCTAAATCCAAAACTGATTAGGTTTAGCTTGAAGAATATGTTTTAGGCTGTTAATTTCATCATTGTTTCTGCTTTAAAATTTTACAAAAGAAAAAAAAATAGAAATCTTGTTCCAGCCGTTAGTGTGCTAAAGAGAATTAAAGTTTTTAGTTTTGTTTTCTTATTTGGAATTTTCGTTGGAACCCTATACTGCTGATGTGCTTGATTTGTTTTCAGAAACATGGTAGAAGATGAAGCAGAGCCTACTTTGTGATCAGAAACACGTCTGGAGAAGAAGAGACATCAATAAACAATCAGAACCGTTTGTTGATGGAAGCAATCACAGCTAGAGTTCAGCAAATGATGGACACTAAAGTGAATGCTCTGTGTCAAGAACTCCTGCACTCTGGAGATAAACGAAACTTGAGGAGGCAGAGAAGGGAATGAGAAAGAGAGCCAAGGAGAGAACGAGAGCAATCTAGGGATCGAGAGACTCACACTTACTACAGCAGCGAATCATCACGCAGTAGTGTAAGAAGGCAAAGACATGCAAGGGAAGGCAGGAACCAACCA
This sequence comes from Aurinia saxatilis, assembly GCA_900406295.1. Taxonomy (NCBI): domain Eukaryota; kingdom Viridiplantae; phylum Streptophyta; class Magnoliopsida; order Brassicales; family Brassicaceae; genus Aurinia; species Aurinia saxatilis. The sequence continues at coordinate 11,661 of OVAP01005912.1, forward strand.
AGGGATGATTTTGGTGGACTTAAACTGAGGATTCCATCTTTTCATGGCAAGAATGATCCAAATGCTTATTTGGAGTGGGAGAAGAAAATCGAGATGGTCTTCAATTGTCAGCATTATACGGAGACCAACAAAGTGAAGATTGCTGCCACTGAATTTTATGACTATGCATTGAGCTAGTGGGATCAGATTGTAACTACAAGGAGGCGTAATGAAGAGCATCCATGTGGAGAGTTGAACTGAGATGAAGAACCTCATGAGGAAAAGGTTTGTGCCCAACCATTACCATCGTGAGCTTCGTCAGAAGCTAAGGAGCTTGGCACAAGGTAATCGGATAGTAGAAGAGTATTTCCAAGAGATGGAAACTTTGATGTTGCGAGCCAACATATCTGAGGACAGAGAGGAAACTATGTCAAGGTTTATGGGAGGTTTGAGCAGAGATATTCAAGACAGGCTGGAGACTCAATATTATGTGGAGCTAGAAGAGATGCTGCATAAGGCGATTCTGCTCGAGCAACAAGTTAGGAGAAAAAGCGTTACCAAGACAGGCTATGAGTCTTCTAGATTTGGTTATTAGCGTGAAGAGAGGCCTAGCTATCAAAAAGATGTCAGTCCACATTCCAAACCAAAGCCACAAGCTCCAGCAACCTTAGCTAATCAAGACATTAAGGGAAAGACCAAGGAAGCTGCAACAAGGTCTAAAGATGTTAGATGCTTCAAATATCAAGGCAGAGGTCATTATTGTAGGGAAACTGACCTATC
>OVAP01005913.1:0-12116 GCA_900406295.1 Aurinia saxatilis
ACCCCGACCACAGCATCGGGGGTCGTCATCGAGTTCTCACCAACCCCCTTCCACCGCCACCTCAGCCGCCGCAGCAGCAACCTCATGAGGAGGTCGAGGAGGAGGAGAAGCAGCATGATGGACCATTCGCCGACCTCACATTCGAGCAACTTCTACACTCCGAGGCCAGGCGTGACTTACCGTACAAGCTTCATCCGTTACGACCTCCCCGGTTATATTTGGTACGTTATTTTGTTCTATTTACTATATATTTAATGTATAATTTCAAAACTACTAATGTAATTATATTTTCTTGTAGGTTTACTGATGCGGGGTAGTTGCTCAGAAGACTAGGGAAATCATCGAGCGTGATTTCAAGGAGCCCCACCCTAGCTGGACGAAGTTCTCTACCCCCATTCGGGAATGGTGGTTCCAAGCTTTTACGGAAAAATTTAATTTCATTTTTTTTATTTAATGTATATTTACTAATAATATTATATATATATATTCTAATTCATATATTTTTTCTTCTTTTATTGCAGCAACAATTCTGGTGGAACTCCGCTATCACCGAGACGGTCTGGGCAGCCTTCTACAAGAAGGCTAAGGACCGGTTCGCAGATCAAGTGGGCCGATGGAAGGGGAAATGGTTCGAGAAGGGAGACGACGCGAAGCCTCGGTAGTTGTCAACAGGCGTCTGCAACGGTCTTGTCGAGTACTGGCATCACCCCGACTCGGACAAGAAGAGGGACCATCGAGTCACGGCTCCGGTCAATGGTCATTCCGACGTCGTGCGCGGAACATTGTAAGTTACAAAAAAAATATTCTTATTTATAATTTTCTCAAATAGTAATTATTATTACTATCCAAAACTTTTTATTCAATTCTACCCTAAAGTAATGCAGGCGGAGACGAAAAAATCCCCGGCTACGGTCATCGATGTCTGGGAGCAGACCTATAGGTCGACGGCAGCTGGCGTTCGAAGACGGTGGAGCAGTACCACAACGAGATCACTTCCCGCATTCAGGAAGTGTCTTCCCAAGCCTCTACCGCCGATGGCACCCCCACCGAGATCACTCCTGAAGAGGTCAACCAGATCGCATCCCAGGTAAAAAAAAATTACATTACTTTATTACCCATTTTAATTACTAGTTTATGTTCTGAGATTTTTTTTTTTGTTTTCCATAAATTTTTATAGGTTCTTCCCCGTAAAAAGGGGAAAGTCACGTGCGTTGGCTCACTCCGTATTGGGGACGGACCGAGGGACCCGATCTACTCTCTGCCTACACTTGTACCAGATCCGGCTATCTGTGCTGAGCTCGATGAGGCCCGTAGAAGTATTCAGTCCCAGAACCACAAGATCGAAACCCATGATAACGTTATCGCGACGCTTTCCGACAAGATCTCAGCGATGATATGATGTTCGAGTATATGAGGGAATCGGGTCCTAACTTCGGTGCCATGGTTCAGAACCGCCAAACCAACCAGACGCCGACCCGACCCCCAACCGAGCACTCGGTTCACCCGAACGACCAATTGTAGTTTTATGTTTTTAATTTTAATTTTCATATTTTTGTAAATATTAATATTTTAATTAATTNCAATATTTTAATTAATTAATATTTTAATTTTAATATTATATTTAATATTTAATATTATAAATAATTTGAATATTATAAATAATATTAATATTATTTTTTAATATTTTCTAATATTTTACGTATTCGTCGCAAAACCGTCGTAAATGCAGTCGTTGTAAATGCGTCGCAAATTGGGACGTCGCAAAACCGTCGCAAAAAAGTTCGTCGCAAACTCGTTGCAGTAGCGATCGTCGCAATGTCGTCGTAAAATCGTCGCAATACGTTCGTCGCACAGACGTCGCATTACCGTTCATCGCAAAATCATCGTAACAGGTCGCAAAAGTCGAGCAATCGCAAATCCGATGCAAAATGTTACCGTCGCAAAGACATCGCAAATCTGCATCACATTTGCGACGTTTTCTGGTTTGTGACGGGCGATCTGCGACGGCAAGACTTTTGACACAAAGTCATCGCAAACCCGGATTTACGACGGCTCTGCATCGAATATTGCCCTCACAAATCACCTGTTTTCTTGTAATATGACCCGGCGTTTATATAATTTTTTCCCCCTTGAAAATTGGCCCTAGTTTAAAGGTAATTTCTGGAAGAAAAAAAAAAAATTGGCCTCTGAATATTTGCGCACCTTGCACACCCTCATAACCGCCTCTGAGTATACATATATCACCATCAGAATCTTGTTTAGAACTTTTCACAAATAATTTTGAAATTAACAACTCTGTTTTTACACTGTTTTATGATGTGCACTCTTAAGTTTTTAATTAACAATTCATACTGTTATTTATATCCAAGAAGCTTTTCAGTGTTACTCAAATTCAAATAAAAATAATTTGGTATAATTATCTTGTTAACCATTCATATCAATAATGGCATTTTCCTCCCATAAATGGACGTTAGTTGCATGCATGGTGAAATTTCTTTTTCATCACACGACAGGTCTACTCTATCTTTTCTCTACACATGCCTTTTTTATTCTGCTTTTTTATTCTCTTCCAATAAAAAAGTGGTAAAAATGATATGATTAAACAAAGCAAAGTACTCTCACTTTATGTTTGTTAAGAAAGGGAAGAATGAAAGGCTGAAACTGAAATGTGGTAGTTGTGGGCAATGGTAATGGTTCTTTTGCCAATGTCTTGATCCTCTCTGTTGTGTTGTACATTTTAATTTATTTTGGAGAGAATGAGAATGTGGACAGATCATAGTGCGCCGTAGAGAGAATAGTGGAAATTTGGCAACAAAAAGTTGGCATAATGGCATATATGTTTAGTTAGGTCTGGTTCAAAAGAGTTTGATTTTTCGGTTTGTTCCATTAGGTATTCCTTTAGCAAATTAGAACTATTCGTTTCGTGGTTCAAAAAATATTTAATTTTAGTTTGGTATGATTTTCAATCCGGTTTCATTTAGTTTGAGATAATAAAAAAAAAATTAATATCATATCATAATCTGTAGTTAACTAATCTTATATTAATCATATCTAATTAAAAATCCAGATTTGATATTCTTACATAAGAATTTCTGTTAGTTTAAGTTGGATTTACTATTTTCAATTCGGTTTGTGAAGTTTGGGGGGTGGAGGGGTGTACTTTTTGGTTTCTAAATAGATCTTTAGTCCAAATTTACACAAACTATAGACATTTAGATATAAGTACTAAAATGTGTTAATCAACCTAGTGCATACTAATTAGACAATGTCAGAGCAGACTTGCTAACTGGTTAACCGCAAATTAAAAGACATCAGTTTAATGTGAAAGCTAACCCGGTTTGTCTTGTCCTATCACTACAGGTTTTGTGGATCAGTCAGATTATAAATTATAAATTTTCTGTTTTTCAATACTTATAAACACCTTGCTAAAAACAAAATCATCCAAGATCTGTATATATATTCAAAGATAAACAATGTTTAACTATGGATTGGCTTGAATGCTTATGGAATTTTTTAGGTCATTTGACTTCGTTTAGCATAATATAATGTACATATGAATATATGTTAATTTAAGAAAGAAGCAAGGACTTTATATAAAGTCGACAAAAGTAATCAAAGTTTTGATGATTAAGGAGAATGGACCCAAAAGACAAAAACCACGTGACTTGGAACCATTTGGACCGACCATGTCCATCACCTAAGCTTGACTTCCACGAAATAAGTCTCAAGATTGGATGTCCAAAAGTTTAAAAAGCACAAATATGAACAATTAGTTTTTGGATTGTGATATGATTTATAAAGAGAAATTAAAAGACATCTTTTATCTTTCTTGGGTCTCTATCAATGTATGGGTTAAAGTGGTGGAAACAAAGCTATTCCATTTAGGAGGAACAGATGCAGATGGAGTTGTGGACTGTTGACATATGGATAAAATGTAAAGCTTGATAAAGTTAAAGTCCATCTCATATGTAATGAACAACTTATGTGATACATGTACTTGGAGATGGAAATTGTTTGGGAACACTTTCAGGATGGGTGATTTGAGTCATCTATTTCCACAAAGTTACTCAAAGTATGGATAAACGATAATGTATGCTATAATCCTCATTTCCCTGTCCGTATAGATCATGGACTTAAAAATTACTTAGACATGTTTCAGTTTCAATGTTTTTTTTCTTTTGTTCTTTTTCTCTAATAAATTTATTGGCCATATATTTAGTTACTTTTGTAATTATAAAGTTTTTAATGTCTGTTACTGTTGATGATGATCCACGAGTTCCACCCTAGGGATGTCCATAAATTATAATATTAATCTTGTTAAGAAATAATATTTATATTGAGATGCAATTGATTCTCCCATATTTTATATATTTCAAGTATCTAGAAATTCGAGATTCAGAAAAAAAAAAAATTGAATTGTGATGCAAAATCTAAAAGATCAAATTAACCTTAAATACAATTATAAATTATATTGTTTTTACTAATAAATTTTAATGTCTATATTATTAATTCATATTACATATAAAAAATCATTTTTCACCAAAACCAGAAAATAGCTTCTTCTTTTCCTATAAAACCCATAAAATATCATTTCTCGTTAAAGCCCTAAAACACCGTTTTTTTTTTTGTAAAGACCGCAAATAATGAATTTCTCGCAAAAATCCCAACATACCATTTTCCCAAAACTGTAACATACCTATTTCCCAATATACCATTTTACCATTAAACACAATTATAAATTATATTATTTTTACGGATAAATTTATATTTATATTATTTATTTATATCAAATACTCCTTCTGTTTCTTAAATAGTGTCATTTTAGACTTATTTTCTGTTTCACAAAGTGTCGTTCTCATTTTCTAATATAGCTTTTAATACTAAATACCTACTTTAACTTCAAAACAAACAAAATATGAACAAACAACTTATTATTTAAAGGTATAACAGAACTTTTAATATGTTTTATTAATTTGTGTGCAAAAAATAAAAACAATACTCTTTAAGAAACAGATGAAATATAAAATATCATTTTCAGCAAACCCGTAAAACACCGATTTTTGGCAAAGCCTGCATAGAAAAAAAAATTCTCGCCAAAGTCCCAATATACCATTTTCGCCAACACTGTAAAATACTTATTTCCCACCAAAACCGTAAAATATCATTTTTCTACCAAAACCACAAAATATAGTTTTTCAATAAAACGGCAAATAACATTTTTCCCCAGAAACATAGAATACCAGTTTCCGCAAAAAAGAAACCCCGCAATATACTGTTTTTTTTTATCAAACCCGTAAAATCCCACTTTTTGGCACAACCACAAAATTTTGTTTTCCAACAGCTAAACTGTAAAGATATAGATTTTGATAAGACCGTGAAATGGTATTTTCTTCAAAACCCCAAACATCATGTTTTCCCGTCAAAATCATAAAACCCCGTCAAAATTGCGAAATCCCGTTCTTCCACAAAAACTATTAAATCTCGTTTTTCCCATTAAAAAACCTCGAAATTCCATATTTTCCGCAAAAGCCGTATATTATAATTTTCAAGTAAACAAAACCATCTACATATATCATCATCATTTTCAAGTAAAACATACCAATGTAAAATCGAGAAACAAAAGCAAACAATATTTGAATGTTGTATCTAAATATTGTATTTGGATGAATGTTGAATCTAGTTACACAAAACGAGCTAGGATCTACAACTAATTTATTCGCAACAAATTTGAGAAATTTTGTGTTACAATATTTTGCCGCTAAAATAACTCATTGGGATTGCAATTTTTACTCCGAAAAGTAGCTTTGCCACTAGTGGGTTGATAGGTCAAACCACTAGCTGGAATGACAAGATTAATAGTGTGTTGGAATTTTTGTTGCGAGTACTATAATCTAGCATACTCAAACGTTAAAAAAAAAAAGAAAAAGGGAAGGTTTTATTGAATGAGAAATGAGGTCAAAGTATGACTTTTGGAATGTGTCAAAATCTATAAAATTTGATGTGTAAAATGGCTCATTTTTTGGAAATGTTCACATCGAAAATAGAGACCATTTCACTCATTTATATACCTTCTCACTCCTTACAAGTTTTAAAAGTCTTAGGAGGTGCGCCATGGAGTGTAGGAGAATGAGGAATAATCACGCGCGTCGCCACCACTAAACCGAACCAAGCTGTGCATGGGATCTTTGAAAAAGCCTCGCCGATTGCATTATTTTTTGGCAGACACGGGTTTTGTTTTTGGATAATATTCTCTACAAAAAAGTTCTAAAATTTGAATGAGTTGATAGAGTTGACCGCGCACTTCCTGAAACGAATATCTATGATCTCTCTATAAATAAAAACATAACTCTCATTCTCTGTATGTTTTTAACCAACAAAAAACTCACACAAATTTGGTTTTTTTCTATATATATATAGATATATCTTAATCAGTAAGTCTATATCTTGTCTCGAGAGTATCGATCTTAATTTCTTAGTTCATAAGATTATTCAGGAGTGTTGCCTCAATAAATTCCGTGAGTATATCATGGATCCTTAAATTTTATTTTTCGATTATTTCAATTCCATAATTTTACTTTGCTTTCGTTTTTACAAAAAAGCTTTGTTTCTCGTCTTTCTCTTTTAATAACTTTTTACTTTTTCGCATTTTTAATGAGTTCAGTTTACTATGGTTTTTCGGTGTTTGATTCTAACCGCTAGTTTTCTTATAACATGTGACATGGTCTAATCAACCACATTCTGTATCTAGACGATTTTAGTTGAACAACACATCTAAACAATGAATGAATTACCAAAAGAGGATGATATAATTATTTCTTTTAATACTATAGGCAATAAATTACTTTTTGTATCTTGGTTCTAATTTAACATGTTAAGACAGAACTGGTTCTCTCAGGTCAATACAGGATTAATTCTATAGATAATAAATAAATTTTGTGCACATGTATAAGAAATGATAATGATATTTATTGTACCCTAGGACAAAACAAAAACCTTGGATTCTCTGAAGCTCTGACTTAATCCGTCAGGAACCCAATGTATGCAAAATGAACATTGTATATACAAATCCATCTCTCAACCCCTAAACCCTTCTGAATCAAAATGCATACTAATATCTGTAAGAGAAACTACAACCATCATTGAGAAATTGACAGTAGACGTTACACCAAAACCATCTACACATCATATCAACATCATTTAAACAATGCCATAGAGACACTTGACAATTGGTCTCTCTTAGCCTCGGTCCATCGGTAGTGATTGGGTGCATTCGGGGGCTCCAAATCATCCTCTTGACGGCTCGAATCCGAAATCTCAACCGGGTTTCGAAAAGCTCGGATCTTTTTAGGTGTTGTGAATACAAAATGTAACCTTTTGGCTATCAAACTCTGTTATCATTAAGAACCATTGATTTGAATCATTCATCAAACAAGAACATTGATATGGAAACAACAACAAAAAATGGAAACTTACTGCTTCTTTGATTGGTTTGGATACAAGATAAAGACTCATCAGATCTTCATGATCCACACCACAAATCACTCGAATCTATGAAACAAAACAATTACTTAAAATCATATCTAATCAAATCGAGTCAGATTTTAGAAAGTTCAAATTTTTTTTTACCAATAGTTCTTGAGGCAGAGATTCAAGGGGAGAAGAAGACGATTCAGTTACCGGAATCTTAACGGCCGATCTAGACGATACACAGCTTGAAATGAGAATCCTTTTTCTACCTAATCCTCTAGTGAATCTAACTGATCCTAAACCTAACTCGAATTCGTCTTCTTCTTCTTCTTCTTCCTTGGACTTCTTCATCATCATCACGAATCGTTTCTTCGTTAACGCCATTGTTGCTAGCTTCTTCAGGAAGAGAGATTGAGAGAGCCACTCGACTAATTTGGAAGCACTCGAATACCAAAAGTCGCCGATGAAATGGAGATAATAAGTGATCATTGCAGAGAACAAAAACACAAAAGCAGAGTTGAAACTAAAACAGAGAGGAGAGAATATAAGCTGAGATCGGACACGTGGATGGTTTTTATTGGTTAGCCGTTTTGTGTTTTTGGATCCATCAGTCTTCAACTTAGCTTCTATATCCCCGGTTTAATCGGGAGGGGAAATCAATTGCGTCATAAGCTATCGATAGATCACTCGAGTAAAAAAGATTTTAACGGTTTGGATTTGTTGCAACTTGGAAAAGTTTGGTGGTTCTGAAACATACAAGTATTCATTGGATTCCTTAGCAGAAATCTCTGTGTGCACGTGGAAAAATATGTCTTAAGATTTTTTTTTCTTTTTCTCCAAAACCACACAAATAAGAATATGTCTACATGAAATCATCTTTTTTGGATAAATTTTATAGAAGAACAATTTACTTAAGCCATTAAATAATATATTTCAGACATTATTTTTTTTTTTTTGAAAAACTTCCATTCTAGAAAAACATAGTTTACACAAGATTAAAATAAAAAATAATTGGTAAAGAAGGTAGTTTTTTAGATCTTTGCTAAATGTATAGTTTTAGTTTAATAAAATGATATTCTTAACCTTCAATTGATAATAATAATTTTTGGTTAAATATTAAACTAAACAAAATGTTATTGAGATTACCGTGATTCTGTTTTTGGAAAAAATTTACGAAAACATAATCACGGTAAACTAGAAGGCTAAGAATATCATTTTTACCGTGATTCTGTTTTTGGAAAAAATTTACGCCTAACTATTTATAAAATTATAAATATATAATAAACCACTAAATATATTATGCCCACTAAACAAAATAGTTTACGTTTTTAACCCTTTTAATGAATTGGACATAATAGGAAATTCACATCGAAAAAACAATGGAAACTACCTAAAAACTAATTACAAACTCAAAACTACCTAAAAACTAATTACAAACTCAAAACTACCATATTGCCTAAAATTCCCTAAAATAAAACAAGAAGCCGAGTTTTCATGGTCTAATTATTCTTTCACTTGAGAAATCATAGCCCTGGGCCGCCACCACACCATATGTTACGCGGAAATTAACTAATAAATACAGTGATTTCCTCGCGGGAAAAATATAAATAATTCATGATTTTAGTTTTTTTTTGTTTTTTGTTTTTATATGATTTATAGTCAAAACACTTAAATTTATAAAGATTTTTCGCCAAATAACAACATATGCAAAAGATGATATAAGTAAGAAAGTAATGTTCTTTTGTAAACAACACTTTTTGTCGTTAATGAGCATAATTTTGTTTTTGAACATTTTTTTTTATTGTTAATGAGTATAATTTTGTTTTGAACATTTTTATCGTTAATGAGTATACTTTTGTTTATTTTATCATTATGAGTCGTAGAGAAATTACAAGGGACTTAAACGGGTTCAACAAAATGGTTTTTCAATTAAAAATTTTTGTTTACCAACAATCTATGCGGAAACTAACAAATAAACACAACGATTCCCCGCTCGGGGAATCCAAATAATTCATGACTTCAACTATTTAAGAATTTACGTTTAAACCAAAAATATATCACCTAGCTATGTTATTTAATACCATATTTAATCAGTATAAAGAATTGTTGAGCAAAATAACATGGCTTTATTTATATATTTCTTATAACCATTTAATGATTATATGTTATTTATTATTATAGTTGTCATACGTTTGACATGGTTAATACTATTTCTTTTGTAGTGAACATATGTTACACGAAAAGTAACAAATAACCACAGTGATTCCCCACGGGGATTATCCAAATAATTCATGACTTTACCTTTTTTTCTTTTTATATATGATTTTATAGTCAAAGCACTTGAATTTTAAAAGAGTTTTCGCAAAATAACAACATATGCAAAAATATTATATAACTAAGCAAGTAATGTTATTTAGTGAACAACCTATTTAATTGTTAATGAGTACACTTTTGTTTAATAGAAGTTAAAGTAATTTATCGTTAATGAATTACTCTTTTTTTTTTACCATTATGGGCCGTAGAGAAATTAAAATGGGCTTAGACGGGTTCCACAAAATGGTTGTTCGATTAAAAGTTTTTTATTTTAATAAAACTATTGCTTTTAAGTAAAAATAAAAGATAAATGTAATTTTTCATAAACGTTTTCCTCTCTATTTTTTGGGCCGTAGATAAATTAAAATGGGCTTTAATGACACATTCAATAGTATTAAGACACGTAATCTTTTTTATAATTAATTTTATGGAAAAAACTGTAGAATCATTGTGAGTTCGACACCTAGGATTTTTACGCTCACAATTGTATATAAGATGCGTTACTAATTATGTCAAGTATCTAATTACATGTTTCCAAATATATTTGATTTGAAATAATGTTGTCGAGACTTGTTTAATATATATATATACTAGGTGATTCGTCCACACTCTGTGCGGGCAATGAAGTCTTAACTTAATGGGAAATTTTGGTGAATGATACTTTTTTGAAAGGTTATTTGTGCAAGGTGCTTTTTTTATGGTCTTTGTGAATTAGTATCTTTTATCTGTTAAATGGCTATTATAAAATCACCTTACCTTTTTTTTCTATACAATTTTTAAAACAAAATAAAGAACTCAAAGCAAGTCACCAAGCTAATAACAAACATACTTAAATCACATAAGTAAGAAGATAAAAACAGTTATATAACCCTTTTGGTATTTGAGCCACCAAGTCCTTGAAACAGCTTTCTGGTAAGAGGCTTGAGCCTCGGTTTAACTGTCGGCAGGCCCGGTCCAAAGGGGTAGGGCAGAGGTGCGACGGCCCAGGGCTTATCCACAATTTCTTTAAAAATATCCATTAAAAGCTCAAACCCGAAATTGTTTTGGCCCAGAAAAAAAAAACAGATGTAAAATTGTTGCTATTGTCCATTAAAAAGCCCCAATAATGTATATTTTAAAAAGTTTGTTCTACTAAAAAGGCCCACTTTTGAAAAAAAAAATTAGCAAAAAGACTTACATGTATAACAGAATTAGCAAATTGGTGTTGGACCTTTTTTCCAAAAATTTACCCAAAAAGCCTTAAAAAAAAGGAATTTTTTTTTAGAATTAGAGGCTCTCAAAAATTTTTTTGCCCTAAGGCTCGTATATATCTTGGGCTGGGGCTGACTGTCGGTCTCTTTCATTTACATTATAAGCCGGTAAGGTGAACTTGAGACTGGATCACCGTGCATCCAATTTTAAACCCGGGAACAACTGTGGATCCTACTTTGGCTCAAGTACGCTTTATCAACAACTTCTTATTATCTCGTTTTCTTCTTAAGACATTCTCAATGAAACCAATAAAAAAATCAACTTTGCTTTCAACTTGGGAAATCGCAACTCCGGTGTCCAAAAGACATCATGTGATGGATCACCATCACATGGGAAATACGAAAGGATAATTAAAAAATATAAAATAACAAAACTTCCTCTTTGTTACATAACAATATGTCTCCAGTATGTACAATTTTACTTTTCTATAAAAGACCATATTATTTGAGGCTTGATGTTCTCTATATATATATTTTTGAGATCTTAAGGTTCTCTATATCGCTAAAACAAAATAGAGAATCACATCCACTATGTGACTAACGTGTGAGTAACGAATTCAAAAAGCTTCCATCATCTTTAGTTCTCAAAGTCAAAGAGGCTACCATCGTGTGCCTCGAGCTGAAGCGGAGGCAATCCATACCAGTCTCAAGACTTTGTAGCGGCTTATCGCTGCCCGAGTACTGCTCCTGATTTAAGCTTGTAAACATGTAAAAAGCTCATTAGCAATAAGCATCTCCGAAGCTTGTAAACATGTTGGTACAACCTCTCGCTCGTTTTGTTTCTCTTTCTCCTTCAACACTCTCGTTTCAATACTTCTTTTCAAATGAATTCTATTTTAATGCTGATTGTATAATCTTGGAGTTGACATCAGCTAAGATTTTTCAATAAAATGATTTCAAAATAATAGATAGGGGATTTTACTTTGGAATGCAACGACAACAAACTAAAATAAATTAGGACTTTAGTAGATTAGTTATTGTAATTTTTTATATATTAATTGAGAATCACAAAATGTTAAATGATATGTTGCATTTTAGGACCGTTTTCATGGTTGTTTTACATTCATTTTGGTATAGTTTTGACAC
>OVAP01005914.1:0-12418 GCA_900406295.1 Aurinia saxatilis
TGTGAGGAATTATTTTATTTTTTCTATTTGATCGAATGAATGATCTCAGCTTTTTTTGGAGAAGTGGTAAAGCTATGGCTTTTAAGCTTTTCTTTAGCTAACCATTAATTCTCACGTTAGTAAAGAATCATTAAGACAAATATTAATTGTATATGTCTTTCCAGCTTTCACACATAAATAAAAAGAAATGTTACTTGTACATTTGTTTGATTATCATTGAATTAGAATAATTTTCTTTATGATTTTGTATTAATAAATTAATCACAAATTTCATTTTGGCTGCAAAGATAAAGGCCATTGGGCCTACTATCTATATACCAAATTTTAATCATAATCTGAATCTCAATTGTGGTCCGGCCCGTTTCTCCCCGTTTCGGTACCCACGCAAGTATGAGATTTTGCTTTAATACATTGTAGTGTATTTTCTTACTTCTCCATTACATATACAAGAAGACTTTCACCTCATGTATCCAACGTTGAATAATTGCTAGTTTTTTACTTAGCCAAATTATCAAGCATTACAAGCTTTCCAAGTCATTGACTTCGGACCAACATTTCTCATTCACACAAATACCGTTTTGACAACTGAACACACTACGTTGTAGTGATCATAACGAGGAATCCAATTACTCCAAAATCCGGGCATTTCGACAACTTTGTTGTTCTGAAAACCACCGGAATAATGGTCAACGCCATTATAAAAAACGATTCCAACAGTTTCAGCGGTGATCGACACCTTGAGGAACTAGTCGGTTCGGGGTAATGATACGAGAATCTTGCTTTGTTTGACTCGGTGTTAACTCCTACAACACATAAGCACAAAATCGATCAAAAACATGTAGAGGCTATAAAAGATTTGGATGACTTTTTTTTCTTATATGTGGAGATGTGTAGCATTTGATTTAATGGTATCAAGTATAACTGAGAGAGATGAAATGTCGTTATCCCAAAAATACGATTGCTATTAAGGAATTTGCTCACACAATGCAATTGGTTTTGATAGAGGCTGTTCCGGCACTAACGGTGATAATATAATTTTGCATGTTACTAATAAGAATCTAACTCCTAACAGTAATAATATATTTTTTGTGAGTTTTTTTAAACCTCCATTTTACAGTTTCAAGAGTTTGGTATTTTTTTGTGATGAGTTCTTACAAGGAAACTTTACTCAAAATTTTAACGAATCTATTCTCCATGATTTATATTGCTGAGTGTTTGGGATGAAAATTTACATGATCATACTATTTTAAAGATAGTGGACAATATTTTAAAAACTATTTATCAAATAAACTTTAGGAACGATAATAGAATTTTAAGGTTACTAATAAGAATCTAAATTTTTACACTAATAACTTTACTTTTATGAAATCTCTAAACCTATATTTCACAATTTAAGAGCTTGATATTTGTTTGTGATGGATTCTTACAATAAAAATTTTCTAAAAGTTTTAACGGATTATCCATGACTTATATTTGTGGAGTGTTTGAAACGGGATTTACATGATAAGACTATTTTAAAGGTAGATTATTGGACTATATTTTCTAAGAAAAGTTATTGATCAAATAATATTTTATAACGATCATACAATTTTGTTGGTTTCTAATATGTAGACTAATGAATTTATTTTGTGAATCTTTTAGACCTATATTTTACAGTTCAAAAAGTTTGATAATTATTTGTAATTAAGAACAAAATGAGTTCTTACAAGGAGACTTTATTAAACCATTTAACTGATTTGTTCCGCACAACTTAAATTGCAGAGCATTTGAAACGGAGATTTTGCATGCTAATACTATTTTGAAGGTAAACTATTGGACTATATTAATGTTTTAATTAACAAATAAATTTTAAGAACTATGACACAATTGTATGAGTTACTACAGTAAAACTTCTATAAATTAATATGTTGGGACTTTGAAAATTTATTAATTTATAGAGATATTAATTAATCGTACAAATTAATAAATATCAATCTATCGATAAATGAATAATTATTAATTTATAGATAGATTTTTAGTTTATTATTTTCTCAAAAAAATTTCTTTTTAAAAATAAGAAAGTGTATAGTTACATATTTCATAAGTTACTATTGTTTAAACTTCTTTATGTTTTTGCTATCAATTTTCAGTCTCGGCTTGAACTCTTGATATACTACAAACAATAGCAAAGAATTTTCGACACTTCATAATTTGTTCAAGGAATGTTGTATCAAATAATTTAGAAGATAGGTCAACTATTGAAAAATACATTCATGAACTTGAAGTTTTGATTCATAACCTCGGTTGTCGAAATAATATGGATATCAATAACCTACTTGACTATCCGGGAGAAAATGATACTTACTGTGAAGTTTAGAATTTAGAAGAAAGTGCAGCCACAGTTCTAAATGTTGATGATGAAGTTGAAGACGGATAACAATACTTTTGGAGGTAGTTATGCATAACAAAGAAATTATTGTGTCTAAAATTCTCCATAATTTAGAAGGCAACACCATGAGTTTTTTTTATGAAATCAAATAAATCAAATATGTGCTCCAACGATATTCAAACTTCAAGAAGAAAGATACAACTTTAGAGTAATATTTCAGTAGATGGTCTCAGAGACAAAATATGTGTATATATATAAGATTTCTAGTTATTAATTTATGCTATTATTGGGACTATATTTTACATAGAAGATTTTAAGAAAATTATTATCTTATCAATTTTTGTCTTTTTACACCGATCTAACTCGAAACTTAAAAAAATTATTAATTTATAATGATTATTAATTTATAAAGTATTAATTTATAAATGTTCTACTGTAATTATAATCTCCTTACATCACTAACTTATGATTTTAAAAGAGGAATCTAATATAGTTATGTCTAGAATGTCCAGTTGCCTAAGCGGCCCATTATTGTATAATGTGAATTGTTCGCAATGTTATTTTCTTATCAACCACAGTGGTCCGCCCATTACACGGAACCGGCCTAACTAAACCGGTTTCATGGCACAAAATAGAACTGGAACAAATACAGAGGCAATGACGTATTTAAATATTAACAGGTGTATGTTAGTTCGTAACTGATGATAAGTTTCGTGGTAACAGTGGACGGATATGTGTGTAGATATATAAGATTCGGTTATGCAATGTTTTAACAAACATTTGGTGATTCTTCGGTTCATCAAGAGGCTTGAAGCACATATTATGCAAGGAATATTTTTCTTTCTTCGTGCAAAAGAAAAGAAAATTCAAAATATAATGGGGCCACTGTGATTGATAAGAAGATATCATTGTGAACACTTCGATATTTCAACATTTTCTGATGAAGAAAAGGACATTCAAGGAGACACAAAGTTTGAAAGAAATATGAAAAGACGAAAAGAGAAAAAGAAAAAAAAATTGCGTGAAAGAACTCAAAATGTGTTTTACACTAATCCCTATGTTGAATACATTCCATTCTCTCTTGTGGAACCCCACTCCAAAGCTTCATATTAAAGTAAATAAATCCGTTTAGAAACTCACAATAAGAATTCCCGACCAAAAAAAAAAAAAAATTAACACATAGTGCATCAGACTATGAGCATGTTAAAAAAAAAATCAACAGTTTAATAAGTTTAATAAAAATTTGTCTCCTAATAGGGATATTGAAAAAAAAATATGGCAAAAACGTGGATTGAACTGGTTGAATCTTGACACATGTCACATCGTTATTGGACCACAGTGGCGTATGGGGTATATATGCCCCTTTATCCATTTTTTTCTTATTTTTGATTGGTGCATAGTATTATAACTCTATTATTTCATGATACACTAATTAATAAAATAAAATATATATATTAAAATTCATCATTTTTATGGTCTATAAATAGACATTTATTTCATTTCATTTGGTCACACTAAAAAACGTTATTTTCTACTACAAATTCTCTCCAAATCCCCCAACATCTGTTTTTCAGTTTTGAAACATATTGTTTTAATGGATCCTAATAAAAATCCGTTCAACATCCAGAATTTTAATAATTTTCCTTTCAACTATCTCCAACAACCCTCTATTATTTCATGATACACTAGTTAATAAAATAAAATATATATACTAAAATTCATATTTTTATGGTCTATATTTATAGACGCTTCTTTCATTTCATTTGGTAAAAAAAAAACGTTATTTTCTACTACAAATTCTCTCCAAATCCCCCAACATCTGTTTTTTCAATTTTGAAACATTTTTTTTTAATGGATCCTAATAATAATCCGTTCAACATCCAAAAATTTAATAATTTTCCTTTCAACTATCCAAATTTCAACAACCCTCAAAATAATAATCCGTTCAACACCCAAATTTTTTATAATTTTGTTTTTTAAATAACTATCATTATCTTTTCTTTTTTAGTTTTTAATAAAATAATAAAATTATGTAAAACAATTTTTATACCTCTATAATATAATCGGTAAATATTTTGTGTTACTAATATATGATCACAAATAAAACATAGAAAAAAAAATATGATGTGGAGTAGTAGGGTAGGATGTTGAAATTTATTAAATAAGATGATTGTATGGTATAAAAATTAAGAGAGTTTGAATAAGTACGTGGAAGAGAAAAGATGATGTGGAATGTAGAAAGTGATAATTTAGGATGTCGAAAGAAAAAGTGATTGCGGTAGTCTCACGGAACTGAATAACTAACACATAGTGCATTAGTATTTGATGCAAAAATTAGTGGATCCATATCTCCACTTTTAATTGGAAATGCCAAATCATTATGTTTCTCCTGATATTTAGCCAAACTTTTACTAACAAACAAGAATTATAATGATAAATAATACACATGATGATACATACAAGGCACTAGGGAACTAAATAATTGAGAGTGAGGAGTAGATGAGAAAGAGGTGTATAAATTAATGGGAATCTAAAAGAGTAGAGTCAATGATTGGTAAAGCATCCCCATTCCCCACTCATCAAATCTTTAATTCATCTTTCTTGGAAACAATGAATCGTGTCTCATATCGAAATACTTAACCAAAATCTCACTTTCTCTTCTTACAAAGCAATCAGAAATTGTGTTAAAGTGCATCTCTTAAACAAACCTACATACATTGTTGATGACAAAAAAAAAAAAAAAAAAAAAACCAAAAAGGCTACAAAAACCCCCAACTTACTTNATGCTACGAAAACACCCACATTACCTTTTGTTATTATAGAAAACAAAAAGAAATTGATAATTTCCACAAAATAAAGCAATATGTAACTTTATTTCAAATTAACCTATGTCTCACATAAACTTTATCAACAAAGAATGATATCATGAAGAGGCGTGCAAGTACTATTAATACATTGGCCTCATTTAGTTTGGAACTGGCATAAATTGAAGTACTCTTCAAAATTACACATATCTCACCAAAACCACAATCAAAAACAAAAAAATGGAAGATCAACCACAACAGAATCAGCCACCTCTTGTGGTGTATCCAACTTCTTCATCATCATTTTCTTCTTATGCCCCGCCTTCGTCCTCTCATTCAAGTGGCTCGTTCGGTACAGTGTTCATTGTTCTCGCAGGGATCCTTATCTTGGCAGCAATGGCTTGTGTGTTTGGAAGGCTATGCAACCGCGGTCGCAAGGATCACAAAAATAACAACAAGCCTTCAAAGCATGAGAAACCATCTTCAAAGAAAAGCCGTGAGATCAGACCAGTGGAGCGTGAGCCGAGAGAGAGAGGTGATGATCTTGAGTTTGGGTTTGATATTAAGCGGCCTGGTCCGATGGGCAAACCGTCTGGCCGAGGCGGAGGGGACATTGAGTTTGGGTTTGATAACAAGAGAGCAGGAGGAGGAGGAGGAAAGAAAGGACCACCTCCGGGAGTAAGGTTCAAGTGACCGGATAATGGAGTTTTGGACTTCAGACACGGTGATTCTGACTTCAAGCTCCGGTTAGGACAACTGTAATAAGACAAGAAACTTGCTTAAGCTCGTTTAACTTTATCGTTTTCTTGTTTATTTCTGTTTGTTGTTCTTCTTGTGTTTGGGTCTATTGGTTTTGTTTCATATGGGTATGTAACTTTGGAGATCAAATTATAAAAAAAAGTAAAGAAAAATATTAGATGGCAAGTGACAAATACAGGCTAGATCTGTTAAAAAATGTTACATATCATAAGAAGAAATTCTTCATCATCCTCATCACACTCAACAAAAATCCGAAACGAAAAGCAAACAAGATTTTTAAATCACTCTTTGAGAACTTTCATGAGTTCTTTTTCTTTCTTTTTTTTTTTTAGCTTTTTTCTGCTCTCATCTATAGTAAGTCTTTTGAGGCAAATGGCCATTCTGGAGCAATAACTAAAATGTATCTCACACAAAAAATCAAAGAGCATTTAATGCTGTACATGAGTGATAGTAAGGCAACGGCCCCAAGAGAAGAGGTAGAAGAAATTCACCTATAGTTTGAATCAGTACCGCCGGTTAATATCGAAGTTTCTGTTCTCAGGTTCGTGTCTTGTGAACTCAGAGGAGGCGCCGTTGGATCCTCTCCGGGAGCCCTGGACGGAGTACTCTCCACTGTGCACCCCGGAATCTGAGACGTCATCAAAACCAAACGCCATTTTCTTGAATTTCATCATGTCGCTATTATACTGACCAGACTCAAAACCACTGGTTTGTCCCACTTTGCTTCCGTTGCTGATATCTCCCATGTCCCCGTCACTGTCCAGTGCTCTCACAACCTTATTTCAAACAGGGTTTGTGTGAGAAGATAAATATCCAAATTTGATCAGCTAAAAGATGAGATATATATATAGGATTGTAATTTGGTGCTATGTATGTGAATGTGAGATTTAATTAGTCACAGAGTGGAATGAACCATAGGCAATAAAAGCTTCTTCATTTTACTGATTTGAATAGATGGTTTTGTCTATTCATTAGCTGATCAGATATATTGTTACAAGAAAGTTACCTGAACCATGCGAGGGCGTTTTGGACCTGAATGCCTAACACAAGCAGCAGCTGTTTCAATCATTCTGAACACTTCATTCTCCACGTAATGCTTTTCAAGTTTTCTATCAACCAACTCGCTGAAATCACCGGTCTCAATGGCGTGGTGAAGGAGTGGACGAGCCTGCATGTGAGTTTATGGAATGTGTCTTTTAAGTGACTAGGCCAAGCCATATATATATATATAATTGATGAATGTTGAGATTAGAGTATTTACCCATTCGACCAAACTCTCTTCTCCTAGAGGCTGGTGCTGGTCAACTGGTTTGCGTCCAGTTATAAGCTCTAACAGAACAACCCCAAATGAAAATACATCTGATCTATCAGTCAGTTTTCCGCTTTGTGCGTATTCTGGTGCTAAGTACCTGATAACAAAATCCAGTAACTTAGAGGCTTACGTACTTAAGTGTTGCTGATCACAAAAGCATATTTATATTCAAAAGAACCGCTTTTAATATAGCCTTCTAACCTCTCTACACAAACAAACATGCCAGTACAAAGGACTAATCTTCTAAAAGCAAAACTATTGGAGTAGAGTCTGATCAATCTTACCCAAAGGTTCCCATAACACGAGTTGATACATGGGTTTGTGTTGAATCATTGAGTTTGGCAAGTCCAAAGTCAGCTACCTATACACCAAGAAACAGAAAACTCAGAATAAAGAAATTATATCAACCAGAACGTTAGAGCCAGAGCTCCAAACAGAGGAAGTGTTGTAAAAAAGTAAGATTTTCTTTATTGCCTGAGCTTCAAATTCATCGTCCAACAAAATGTTTGCTGACTTTATGTCCCTGTGAATAATTTTTGGGTGACCTGAAAAACAAAACAAAGCACAAAGAGAGGGATAAATTTGCTATGATTCAGGTTCCCTTCGAATTTTTAAGTTTAAAGTACTTACAGTCTTCATGCAAATACGCCAAACCTTTGGCAGAGCCTATAGCGATTCGGACTCTCCTAGCCCATTCAAGGACTGGCATTCCCTTTCCTGTCAAGAAATACAACCCATGTAAGTCCAAAACATGTCAACTAATACACACAAGAAGATCTTGACTGATGAGGAAAGCTGTAAACAAATCTCACCGTGCAAATGATGCTCCAAGGTTTGGTTAGGAACATACTCATAGATAAGCAATCTCTGGACATCAGAAATACAGTAGCCAACCAGAGAAACCAAATGGCGATGGTGAACACGGCTAATGATTTCAACTTCTGCTTTAAACTCACGGTCACCTTGTCCACTACCCACCTTAAGCTGCTTAACAGCAACTAGTTTTCCGTCGTGTAATTTACCTTTGTAGACACACCCAAAGCCTCCTTCTCCAAGTATGTTTTGCCGAGCAAATCCGTCAGTTATTTCCATTAGCTCTTCATAAGTGAAATGTGTTTGACCACTGCCCATCACAGCTGAATCGGGTGTGCTCCCTGATTGTGTATAACCTCTTTGACTCCCGAAGCTGTTTCCGGTGTTGGATTGTTGTTGTGAATTGTAACCCCCAGGACCAGAGTATCCTTTTGCAGAATTCTGACCGTATAAAAATCCATCTACACAAGGAAACGGGGGTCACACAACAGAGCTTAAACAATCTATTAATGAGTAAGTCGTTAAACATTTTGCATCATAAAGACGAAGAAGAAGATGAAGGGGATATATAGAGCAAGATTTTTCACCTGATTTAACAGTGAAGTTTGAGGTAGGCATGTAGTGGGGGTCATTGTAGACATCTACATTTCTTTTTTTCTTTCTTCTGACTAAGAAGACCACCGCGATGAGGGCGATGATTGCAACTCCAGCTACCGCCATTCCGACCATAGTCTTCCCTTGATATCCACCAGGAGGAGGAGGAGGAGGGGCCAAGCTTCCGCCGAGAGATGGTGACTTGAGAGGTCCACCAGCAGCACCCGTGGATTTGGGTGGCAGGGCTTGAGAACCGTTGCGTGTAGCGTTTGGAGGAGCCGGAGGAGACTTGGTGGGTCCTGGAGGTGACTTTTTCGGCTTTTTGGGTCCTCCCTGTGGTGAAGATGCCGGGGGAGGTAGCTGTTCCGGAGGCGGAGGAGGAGGAGGGCTATCGACTTGGTTGGGCGGAGCCGGTGGTGATGCAAACTCATCCGGTGGAGGTGGAGGGGGATTGGACGGCTCGGGTGGTGGCGGAGAACCCGAGTCTACCGGTGTAGGATCAGCTGGAGGTGGAGCATCCGGGGGAGGAGGGGGCGTTGTTTCGGGTGGAGGAGGCGGGGGACTTGAGTCCGGAGGAGGAGTCGCGGGCGGCGGTGATGATAAATCAGGGGGAGGAGTTGAATCAGCAGGCGGGCTAGGAGGTGGAGGGAGAACCGCGGGTGGGCTAGGAAGAGGAGATGAATCGGCAGGGGGGGGGGGAGAGAAAACGGGGGNGCGGAGGAGCAGAGATAACGGGAGGAGGAGAGGAATCAGCAGAGGGGGCAGGCGGGGAAGACGAGGGAGAATCCGACATTTTCTTCTTCTTATGATCTTTTTCCATAAACAACACTCAAAATCCCTAATCACTCCATCGAAATATACAATGCTGATAGACTAAATAAAAATATATTATGGCGTTCTGCAACTGGAAACAACTAATCAATAAACAAAAGATTTTTCCGATTGCAAAAACTAGGGTTTATAAATGATAAAGGGAAGACCTGGAAATAAGCTGGAGAGAGAGGCGTGCCATTATGTCAACAAAATTGACAAAATCAATCAAAGACGTTAATGGAGGTCCTCTCTCTCCTTACCCACCTCCTTTTGAGTTTCCTGGGGATATAATAAAAAGGGAAAGAAATATTTAAAATGGTCGCCATGATCGTTCCTTTGATTGAGAGACTTGGAAGCACGTCGTGTACCGTTTGATCCCAAAACTGGCGCTCTCTCTACTTTTATTCTTTTTTTTAATATTTTTTTTGTGTTTTTGACCCCTCAACTTTTAGATTTTGATTTTCTCCTCCTACACCCGGGTTACCGCGCAAAATCTATGGATTTGGGTTTGGGTTTTCGGCCATTACAGCAGAAAATTGCATATTATAATAAAACAATGAAGCCCAGATAAGATTTAACAGTTTAGCCCAAAAATAGAAAATATTTCTATAGTGCAATTTGCTGAGTTGAGGGTTACGTGGTACCTTGATACACAAACATTATCTTCCTTAAAAAGTTATGTGCACATCCACCTCAAACCGCCGCTTCTTCCTTTTGATAGTCGCTGGAAAGGTCCACTGACCACCTTGAATAGAGCTCGTATTTGACTGATTTGAACGCCTCTTTTGAGGATTTGGCTGCGCAGTCCTTAGCCTGATCAATTTGAACCTAGAAAAATAAATCTTGAGCTTTTCGTCTAAGAATACTTCGACCTATAGCAAAGGGAAGATTTTACATTCAATAGAAAAAAGCACAAGCACAAGATGGCTAAGAGTTATGGATCCGGAATTTAGTTTCCCCCAATATATTGAAAAACTTGTGAATACACAAAAGGAAAGACAAAAACCAACTAAAGTTGGATTTAGACCGGGATTACGCCAGATTTACAGATCCGATAAGATCGGAAGCTATCAGAAAAGCCAAGAAACAAAAAAAACTCGAAACTCGGGAGTCAAAACCGGAACGGATCCAAACCTCAAATCGAAAGATCGGAAATAAAGAAAACAAAAGAAAAAGCATATTGTATATATATATATATATATATATATATATATGCACAGCGCCGATGAAGTCGCCGGACGCCGGCAAGCTTCTTCTCAGATCTAGAAGTTTTTTTTTTTTGTGAGAGATGGGAGAGGAAACGCAGAGGAGAGAGAGAGCTTTTGTTGAACTTTTGCGGCTAGAACTACTTCTAAGTTCTAACGTGTACAAATATTAAATTAATAAAAATAATATATATTGTAGATAAGAAGTTTAAATAAAATACGAAAAATAAAACATGGTACTTAAATTAAAATAACACCTTACAAATGAATTATCCGCTCTCACTCATAGCTTGAAAATGACTATTTACTGTTTCATTTGTGATATTTTATAGAGAAATTCCTTAAAATACCATTATTTAGAGTGATAGTTCTAAAAATACCACTATAAGTTTTATTTTTGAAAAATTCACAAATACTAAAAAGAAGTTTTGAAGGTTTAGAATTTATTTATTTTTATTTTGTTAATTATTTTATATTTATGGTTTAGTTTTGAATGTTTTAAAATTAATTCAAGTTTAATGGTATTTTTGAAACATTAAACATTAAGTGATATTTTCGGAAAATAAATTTTAGTGGTACTTTTGGAACTACCACTTCAAATGATGGTATTTTGAAGATTCTCCTTTAATATCTTTTAAGTAACTCATTTCCAATAAAGTAAATTAGATAATCACATAAGAAATGAATGATCTCGGATTCAGCTGCCTAAGATTAGAGAGCAAATATCAGTTTTTGAGATGATTTGTATTAAAAAAAAAATCATTTAGGGAAAAACAATAGAAACTAAAGCCTTGTTATTTGTGACTAATTTAATACAAATTACTCCAGAAAAGATGTAACTGGGTTAATGTTTTTTCTCTATGCATAAACTAGTGGTGCAAAACAAAAATAAGTAGGTCTCTCTCTTTATTCTCTCCCGCCTCTCTCTAAAAAAGTACTAGATCCGTGATTTGCATGCATGGACCGACGGACGGTGGCTCCCATCTCACTGCCACTAACCCCTTTCTTCTCTTTTCTTTGCATTGTCATTGTCTCTTAGGTCTCTGTATTGTCTTTTTCGGCTGTTGGTAGATCGAGTTCCCAAAATCTGAAATCGAAAATTAGGGTTTCGAAGAGGGATTTGGAGATAGAATTGCCTGATTCATCTCTTCTTTCAATCGATCTCTTTTCTTTTGTTTCCCTATGTTTCGATTTCTCTGCTTGTATCCAAATGATTTGAGAATTAGATCTACTGATCGGTTGCCGGGATTGGGTTGGTTTAACCCCCAATTTTAATCCTCCTCTAAAGTGATTTGCCTTCACCGTCTGATTAAGGTTTGTTCTAGCTTTAATGTTCTTTCACCGCCGTCTTGGCTCGACTGAGGTTTACTTCCCGTAGCCCTCCCGTGACGAAGACCTTCACTCCTCTGCCATGGATGTGTCTAGGCGTTTGCCTGCTGTTCCGCTTTGGTGTATATTGGCCCCAAATTCTCCTCTTTCCATCCGCGTTCTTCTTTGAGAGGTAGACCAATTCGTATAGGAGGAAGTTTTGATCCGTCTTTTGGGTATTCAAGCATTAAGTCTCCAAACCTTAGTTTGAAACTGTTGTATAAATTAATTTAGATTAACATTAATTTGGGTTGGTTAGCTACTTTTTCGTACATTTGGTGACCGCCGGCTGAATTGTTTGTTTGTACTTCACTACAAGAAAACACGGTACATCTGACGGACAAATCCGTCGGAAAACCGTCAGAAAACGCAAAAACCGACG
>OVAP01005915.1:0-11446 GCA_900406295.1 Aurinia saxatilis
ATTTGAAAGTTGGTAATTTATTTGGCATTTCTCCCAATTTATAAACAGTGTTTGTAACTTTTCCGATTGTTGAGTTAGTGTATGTAACTTTTTCGTTAGTTGACTTAACATCGTGGCTAACTCAGTCTGGTTAACGAAACTGCGTGTTTAATATAACCCGATCCAGAAAGTTCATACTTTAAAATTCATAAGTTTTTTTTTTTTTTTTTACATTTTTCCCAATTTTATTTATGACATTGACCTCATTAAAGCATCATCTATTGATATGTAGCTAATTAACCCAAGATTTAATTATTGTCCCTCGACATCTATTCTAATATATTTTACATCATCGCATTCATCCGAATAGTCTCTACATATGAAACGGAAAATACACACAGAAACATTCTACTATTCAAAACATTCATCTTCCGCCGGAGAGTAGAGAATCAGNCATCATCTCATTCATCCGAATAGTCTCTACATATGAAACGGAAAATACACACAAACATTCTACTATTCAAAACATTCATCTTCCGCCGGAGAGTAGAGAATCAGCAATGGAAGATCCACCCGTAAACCCTTTAAAGACGGAGGAAGAATATGACATCCCTAGTTCACTAAATCCGTCTTTGACCCCAAACATCATCCCACTCCCAGACAAATCCAACGGAGACAAATCTGGTAACTTTGCATCTCCTCTTAGATAATGTAGCACTTGTCTCATACTCGGTCTAGCTCGTGGGTCGGAGTGAGAGCACAAGAGACCTAGTTTCGAAACCATTTCGACCTCGTTTTGATCATACTGGGAACCCAAATTCGGATCCCTAGCATCCAAGATGTTTCCCTTCATCCATAACCCGTAAACCCAATCCACGAGCAAGAACGTCTCATCACTATCGTTACGCATCTCGATCGGACGTCTACCACACGCGACTTCGAGTAAGAACGCTCCAAATGCAAAAACATCAGTAGCGGTCGTGGCACGTCCGGTTCGGGTGTGTTCGGGTGCTAAGTATCCCAATGTTCCAACAACATGTGTGGTCTGAGGATCCGACCCGTGATCATACAACCGAGCCAAACCGAAATCCCCGAGTCTCGCATTAAGCTCTCCGTCTAACAAAACATTGCTAGCTTTGACATCACGGTGAATCACCACTTGTTCCCATTCCTCATGGAGGTAGAACAAGCCAGAGGCAACACCTAGTATAACCTTCATCCTCTGTTTCCAATCAAGTGTTACCTCCGGACTATTGTACAAGTACTTATCTAAACTCCCATTGGACATGTAATCATACACAAGAATAAGCTCACCTCTCCGACGACAATACCCCAAGAGAGGGACTAAATTCCGATGACTCATCCGACCAATACTCACAATCTCCGCCACAAACTCTTTCATCCCTTGTCTAGACTCATGCGAAACTTTTTTCACAGCGATCTCCAACTTCGTCCCGGGCATCACACCTTTGTAAACACTCCCAAACCCACCAGTACCAAGAAGATCCTTCTCCTTGAACCCTTTGGTCGCGTAGTACAAATCCTTGTACCTAAACCTATTCTTCCCAAACTCTTTTTCCCAATCTTCGAGCTCCTCCGCAAACTTCCTCTTCCTCCTCACAATATAGCATACGAGGAAGATGAAGGAGAAAATCAAAAACAGAGAAATCAAAGGCATCCCGATCTTGAAAAAATCAGATATTTTCCTAGGCTCGAACCGAGGAAGCTTCGGGAGTCTCGATAAAGCCAAAGGCGGGGCCTTTTCGTTCACTCCAAAACTCCACCCGAGAACATAATGTTCCGACAGAACAGAACCTGTCGCGGACGAGAAACCCACGTACATCTCTTCGAGAAGAACCGGACCAAGATCTCTAACAGCCGAAACAAGAGGCCTTAAAGGCTTATCCTCGTTGAAAGGAGCCATGGTCACATCGATTAGATGCGAACGACCATCGTAATCAACCCAAACTTGCATCGGCTTACGACTGATCAAAGTCAGATTCTTGAACTGACCCTTCTCGTCCCACCACCCAGCATATGAGCTATTTTCAGACTTCAAGCTATTGATATCGATTCCGACATGGTTATCGTCTGTATCATTAAACTCTGTACTCCGGATCGTGTCAAGCTCAACAGCAAAGACATGGTTCGTGGCATTACCGTTGTTCGAGATGTTGAACAGACCCAAGTACTGACTTGCCGTTGCGTAAGGAAGGGCTGGAGTAGGAGCGATGGTGAAGGCGATGCCGTGGCCACTAAGAATCGGGATCTGAGAGTGAATAGCGAAGACGAAAGTTGTGGAGAAGGAATAAACGGTGCCGTTTGGAGAATCTTTGAACCGGATCGGTTTGGTGTGGAAGGCGTGGCCGGATTTTTGAACGGTTGTGTTGGTTAGCTTCAAGAGACCCTTTGGTGTAACGGTGGTGATCCCTTGGATGGACATGTCACTTATTGGAGGAGTGAATCCATTGTAGGTGAAGTTGAGAATCTGAGATGAAGATTGAAAGAAGAAGAGGTTGAAGAAAAAGAAGATGATGGTGAAAAGCTTCAAGAACATGGCTTCCTCTCTCTTTTCTCTGCTCTGTGTTTTCTTTGTTTACTCTGTTTTTAGATATTTTTTTAGTAGAAGAAGAAAGAGAGACAATTTATGGTGTGAAGAGAGTGGAAAAGTCTTCACTATTAAAAGTTTCTTTTTCATTTTCTTTTCTTTCTAGAAAAAAACTGAATTTCTTCTTTGTGGGGATGCTCGTGATTGTGAAATTTCATCAAGGTAGGTGATATGTGTTAAATTTCCAAGATTAAAGGTTAATTAAATACAAAATGCCCATTATTATACTTCAGTACCAGTTTTAAAATATGTTATACATCATGTTCGTTGTGCTGTGACCATAAGGATGTTTGCTTAATTTATCGGATATAATTAGGCACTAGTATTAATCAAGTAGTATTTATGGATGATGATCGAAGATGCGATGATACTATTACAGTGACTGGTTTGGTTTATTTTGTTTCTAGTTGTAAGCTCACGTGGGAATCCATTTTTTGTGTCAACGAAGATCATGTTATATATAGTTTTATGCTGAAAATAGCTTATATAATTCAAGTTTATAAATTATTATTAGATTTAGTTGATGTTGAGATGAATCAAATTTTATTACATATGATTATGTCATAATTTAACCAGTTTAAAATAGATATCCAATTCAAAATGCTAACATTCCAAACAAAAAAAAATAATATAGAAAATATTATGTATTATTGACTAATTATATATGCCCATTTGCAAGTGTTTTTAAAAATCTTTTGGCTTTAAGATAAACATAAAGTTTTGAACAACTTCTGTCAGTACCGTGCGAGATCTCATGTGAATATCTAGTTGTTTGCTTCTTTTTTTTTTTGGTTTCGGTTTATTCCGATATTTCAGAACATCACTTCCGACTAGATTCCATATCTAACTATGTTCGATTTTTTGTCTTACCCAATCCATTCAGGTTTTTTTGTTAGCGTCTTGTTCTGATTTAATCTCAGATTTTTTTTTCGGTGGATCAAATCGGTATAACCTTTTACTGTTTTTATCTCAAAACCTAGGTGCTCCAGATCTCTTTCTTAGAAAAATGCGTTTGTAAGGGCTTAGAATGCAGCAGTAAAAGCTGAAGTTACAAAGAAAATCAGCTTTTATCAACTCCTTTACTCATGAGTGAGTATTGCTTGTTAGCCCAGATTAACCAAGGTTCAGTTCCGTTTATCAAAAAAAGATTTGTTTTTTGGCCTAGTGATATAGTAAAAGGTTTTCGTGTATGAAGGTGTTAATAGGTTTCATCGGCGGCAAAAAAACGATGAAGAAGCTTGATGATGATCGGAGAAGAAATGAGAAGAAGATAGAAAGCTCGAGAAACACAGATCTACAAAGCCCTTTCTCTATTCGCCACATGTCTTGAACATTAACTTTTGGGCCAAAATTAATTTGTAATATGCTATTTTTTTTGTTTAGCCTCTGATTGTAATCCATCACTCTTAATAAAACGAAAATTGACGGAAAAAAACTTTAAGATAAACATAAATAAGAAATAGTTTAGTGACTGTAGTATAATCACAAATTTTTAAATCCATTGACATACACCATTATATTAACATCTAATTCCCCGTCCTATATTTTATATGAATTAAACTATTGGGCCGGCTAGGTGTGATCTAAAATGTGTGCTGAAAAAGTATAGATATGAAATGATTCTATAAGAATGACATCAGAAACATGGATATGAAATGATTATATAAGAATGACATCAGAATTAAGGTAGCATGTTTACATCAGAAAAGAGAAAAAAGCATTAAGGCATCGCGTTTCCAAGGAAAGTTAATGGAGTAATTGAGTAGACTTTGGTTATAGACAAATTAATTCGATCAATAATTCAATTATTGAATATGATTTGTACACCACTGCCTCTATGATATTTATAGTTATCACAGACTCACAGTCGTCTAATATGCCAAATATATGTATTTTAGTTTCAACATTTCCAAAAGTTTTTTTTGATAGATAACATTTTCAAAAGTTATAATGTGAAAGAGATATTGGAACACACGTAGTACCAAATTTAAATGTAAGAGTGCCGTACATGGCAGATAAAGTTCTCCGGCAATATATTTCCATTCGAAAATTAATGTGGACACAAATTTCCTACCGATGACATAGCATCTTGCTTCTTTTTTTTTTCCTTTTTTTTTGTGTTAATGAAAATAGTCTCCCTAACCCGTCGCAGAATTAATTTGTATGAGAATACTATGATAATTAAAATGGATAATAATCCTATACTAGTTCTTGGAATAAATATTCAAAAAAAAAAATAATAAATATTCAAGATCTTTAATAACATTGTATTTAAGAGGGTCGGTTCACATTTTAAACATGATATTTATCAATATTTGCACTACATATAAAAAATAATAATTACTTATGCAGGTCAATGAAAAATTAGTATTTGTAGGGAGCAACTACATTTTTCTGCATCAATATAGATATACCTTTTTATGTGCTATTTTAGTAAAAAACTGAAAGATAGTTAGAGATTTTGATAAAAAAAATTCTATTTAAATAGATTGTTTAGTGTTTGATTGATTCGTTGAATTCGAGATTACGAGTACATATATTTGAGTTTGAATCCTTTATAATTACGTTGTAAATTTGAGGTGAAAAAATTAGTTTATTACAAAAATTATTCACTAGGAGTTTTTTTTTTTTTTGTCTATCATTAGGAGTGTTTTTGTCCGGGTTTTCGACGAATTTCTAATTGTCATATGATTGTATTATGCTCTGATCGTAGGAGTTTATTTGTGCATTTAAAAATTTTTGTGGCTTTTTTTGTTTGGATTCTTGATTCCCTCTTTTATTTTATTTTTGTTGAAATGTCTTCTTATTGCATATATTTCAATTAGTTTGCATTAAATCTTCTTTTGTCTAAACATTATATTTTATCATATCCTTTAATAAGAAGGATTAATGGGGAATGATATATATGCTACATACAAAATTTGGTAGTTGGTGCTTACTGATTAGGCAGAATAATAAGGAATCTTGTCAAAGTAAAAAATTATGAAATTATTAGGTACATTATATAGTTGCCAACTTTTTACGAACCTTGGTTACAAAATCATGGTATCATGTGAATTTTTTCAATTGTTTGCCAGTTTGCTTCTTTTGTTTTTCAGTCCAGAATAATGATGAAATTAGGTAGTGGTGGAAATGAGTGACCTTAATGACTGATTGGGACCCACGTAGCGAAATGCACAACTGGTCAAAACTTATAGACTAGAAACAGGTCCACTCTAATTTTTGGAAGTTTCTTATTGGATAACCATTGATTTTTTTAAGTCAACTATGTGAATATTCTGTTTTGTGATCTATGGAGAGTTTTGTTTGAGATTGTGTGTATGCTAACAGTCTTTCTGTCTTCATTCTCTTCTTCTTTGTGTTCGAGAAGAAGAGTTTGTCACAGTGTGTCATGTGTGTTTGTCACAGTGTGTCATGTGTGGTGCTCGGAAGAAGTTGAAAAAGAGATCATAAGAAATTATTTTGGAAACATTTAATTTTTCGTTGACGGAAAATACTCTCTTTCTTATTTGAGTAATTCCGTTTACATATTGTTTTTTTTACTCTTCATACTCTAATTTGATCCAGATATCAAACAATTATATACTGTAATTTTTTGTTTGTGTGTTACATAGACACGTCTATTAGCAAATCATATTAATACTAAATGTAGAAGTGATGAATTCTTTTACAACATGATCAAATATATTCCTTCCGTTTTTTAAAGAGTGTCATTTTGGACTTATTTTTTTGTTTCATAAATAATGTCGTTTTCATTTTCCAATGTAAATTTTAATGGTAAATATCTAATTTAACCTCAAAACAAAGAAGAATATGAACAGATAACTTATAATTTAGGGGCAAAGCAGAATTTTTAATATGTCTTATTAATTTGTGTGCAAATATTCAAATCGACAATCTTTCAGAAACAAAGGGAGTATTTTTTTCGTCTGAAAAGTTTATTAACAACCAAACTAACAAACAAAAGTTGGAGGCTCACAGAAATGACTCCAGAGTCCATGAGCCAGAGGACACAAGTACGTCCCCGAAGTCCATACCAAAGTCTAAAACGAGGATTCAAAACAACTAAACTAAAAACACATGATCATAAAGAAAACTAAAAACCTTAACCTATCTAGCAAAATGAATTGGCGTAATACAAGGTGACTAAGAGGGTAGACCATCATCTTGATACTATAGCAAAATACTATAGGAGGCTGAACGCATTAACACACAAAGTCGGACATAGGAGAAGCTAGGTTGAACGAACCACCGGAATCTTCAAGGCCGATGACTACGGAAGCCTCTTTTTACTACTCGATCCACACAAGGTCGAGCCACTGAGGATGAAACCGAAGCGCAGACCCTTATTCGGAAGGAGATTGAACGGCGCCGTCGAGGGTATCTCCAAGCACTTCTCCAGAAAATGCTAGATCGAAGACCTAAAACACCAAACACCAAGCTAGACAGAAATCAAAGATTAAAAGCCAACAATGATCCCACGTAAAGCCAGAAAGGACCCCACCGAGAAGAGCAATCAATTTGAAGGGGAAAAGGTTAAAACGGAATAGGGGCGGTTACCGGTTCATAAAGAGAACCGAAACAACCAAAAAGGGGAAAAGTCGGGGAGAATCAAAAGATCTAGGGCGAAGATCCAGTGGATCTTAACCAGTTCTAGCGTTTCTAACCCACCGAAAATCTTAAGCATATCCCGATTTAACAGATCTCGCAAAAAAAAGAATCGATCTAGCCAAGGAGAAAGATAAAAGGAAGAAAAACAAGAAGATTCCGACCGGTGTCGGGGTCGAAACCACCAGACACCGGTAGGAAAAGGAAAAACAGAATCGGAGGTTGCTTAAGATAGAAGGAGGAGAGTATGGAATAAGAGAGAGAATACAACATGAATCAAATATTGTATTTTAGGAGATAATATTGGGGATATTTTATACTAGGAGGTCTTGTGAAGCTAACTTGTTGGAACAGTGTTTTTGAAGCAAAAGGACAAACTCTTTAATTGGCTATGCAAAACCTTAAAGCAATATATATGCGAGTAACTTGATCGGTATGCTCAAAAGAATTTTATCAAATCGTAAATAGGGAATCTTATCAATCTGATTTAGAACCGAGTTTCTATGTAGGTATCAACTCTACTATCCTAGTTCTTATACCAAAAAAAGCAAGGTGTCATCAGTATGAGGGATTATAGACCCATTTTGTGTTGTAACATGTTACACAAAGCCATCCCCAAGATCATTGAAAATAGATTGAAGAAAGTTCTCACATCTTTATAATTGTGCCTAACTAATCAACGTTTGTTCAAGATAGAGTGAAGATTAAGAATGTGTCGTTGGCTATTAAGGTGGTAAAATTTACCACAAGTCCACTTTTTCGTGAAGATGTGTAATAGACATTGACACCATATTAAAATTTTTTGATTTTGTATGATGGAAGTTTCTATTATCTACACTAGAGGCTTTAGACTTCCCGTATGAGTTCATTCAATGAGTAAAATTATGTACAACTATTGCATTCTTCTCGGTGCAAGTTAATGGGGGAGTTGACTGGATATTTAAACATTATGTAATGTGTAAGAAAGGTTTTGCTGAGGAATGGAACGTTGGATTGTGTTATGTGTTCAATCAGGAAATTTTCAGTCCTCGTCAATGACAGCCCCTATCGGAATTTTGAAGTACAACGTGGCATTCTAAGAGGAGATCCTATGTACCCATATCTCTTCATACTATGTTCCGATGTCGATCATAAGCTCTTTATTATATCTCAAGCAGAATGTGAAGGTTACATACACGACATTCATCTTAGTATTGGTTGCCCCCTCAATTTCTCATATGTTTTTTTTTGCAGATTATTATCTGTTTTTTCTTAAAGTGGATCATCGTGATACCTCCTCTCTACAAAAGATCTTTAAAAGGTATGTTGAGGTTTCAAGACATGTAATTAAATTACTTGAGAAATCAACTATTACCTTTGGTGTAATTTTTTTTTTAATATACTTGGGCTAGTATCAAAGTGATTTTGAAAATCCCAAATGTGGGAGGCTGCGGAAAGTACTTGGTACTCTAGAAAAATCAGTTATCAATTGTATGGAAAAATCTGTTTTTATCAATTGTCGGAAAAGAAATTCTTATCAAAGCAGTTACTTGCGTTATGTGAGTTTATTCAATGGATTGTTTCCGATTACCATAAATTTATGTGCCTTACCCACTAAATTTTGGTGGGGTAACACAAATGGGATGCAAATATTGGCATGAGAGTCTTAGAAGAAAATGGCGACATCAAATAGAGTTGGGGTCTAGCTTTTACACATTTTTTTTAATCATTTTACCCAAGCTCTGTTAGTTAACCAAGTTTGAAAAATATTACAACGAGATGAGACTCTAATTACCATATGTATAAGAGCCATTACTTCCGCAAAGACACATGTTATCAGATGGTAGAACGTTCCCTATCTTCCTTTCGTTAGCAATCATTACGTTTTGGCATCTAATTGTTACATAAAGATTGTATGTTTGAATAGGTAATGGAGTCGACATGAATCTTACCTCTTACTCCACCAAGACCACTGTTACTTCTGTTGGTGGTGAATCACAATCTCAAAGCCAATGAGTTAATTATTTGTTAACATTGCAATAGGATTATGTTAACATTCAGCCGTACGTCAACCCTATAGACCATTCTTAACATATTCAAGGTATACATGCCCATATATTGTCCCATATATGGAGTCATACAAGAAATGGAGTTTATTTATTGAAGTCCGGTTATTGATTAATATCTACTAATGTTGACGACATCTTGGAAGTGACTTACCTTTAGCTACAAATTCGGGTATTGCTACTTTAATATGGGTGCTTGATATTACACCAAAATTAAAGCATTTTTTGTCGCGTTACACATCAAAGACTACTGCAACTTCTGAAAACTTTCTTCATCGTTGTTGGGTTTTACAAGCCCATTCAAACTGCTCATTAGTATGATATTATCCTCTTTGGACCCAAGTGGTAATGCCCGCTTACTTTCCTATTGGACTTCCTCCCAAAATGTATCATACTAATTGGAGTTACTTTTAGCTAATATATATCAGACACTCCTTGTCTAAACTTCCGATGTGGGACTTGAATTGATCCCAACAATCATTATATATATGTTAACCGGATTTTTCTATGGTGTTGTAACCGAGCATAAACTATGATCATGCCTTTTTTTCTTACCCATATGCCGAATCCGTTTGACTAGTCTACCCTTGCAGTAGGTTTTTGCCCCTACTTCTTCTATTGAAGAGAAGCTGTGAATTATTCAATCTATCTAATGGTAAGCATCATGATGATTTGATGCACTTATAGCGGTTATGGAAAGCTCATAATGATCTTCTATATAATAAAATTACTATTGATGTTACGATGTGCTACAGAGGAATCTAATGTTGTTCCTTCAAACCTAGCAATACAAGGCTACCGATAAGCTATATGGAAAAAGTTGAAACCAAATTGGGTTAAGTGTAATTGTGATGCCTCCCACATAGTAGGAACACAATCCTCGGATTAGGATGGATCATACGTAACTCCAAACGCCAATTTTTAGATGCGGGTTCTAGCCAATACCAAGGCCGACACACATAAGAGGAAGCAAAATTTTCAGCTTTAAGTTGGAAAATTCAATCTTGTTGGGGGGTGTCAACTATAGACATGTCGAGTATGATGGGGATAAACTCATCATGCAATCTATGATCAAAAGTGTTCTACTCGGTGTGCTTCGTCTCTAAACATTGTAAAGTTAATAATTGCGTTGATATGCTGGCTAAACGAGATTTGCTAGAGAGAAAAAAGAAAAGGAAGTGCTATTTGGTTTGGATCGGTGGTCGGGGCTTTTCTAGCTCCGGCCACCGATCCGATACATGTTCTATAGCTTATAGCTACGGTTTTCCAGAAGATCGAAAGGGGTTTATCGCCGAGACGTGGATGACAGAAAGACGTGGCTCAATTGGTAGATCTGAAAAGTGGGGTGACAGAGAAGAGACCTAAGCACCCTTCCATCGCCCTTTAGGTGAGATGAATAAATAGTTTTCTCATGGGGTCTTAGATAGTTAGCTTTTGTAAGGCTAATCTCTTGTTGGGATGCAAAATTCTAGACTTACACTCTTTAGGTTGAAGATTAGGTGGATAGCGGTTAAATTCTTGGTTATGGTTACTTGTGATTGTTAATCATAGATTTTGGTGAGTATTTTTTTTCTCCTCTTCTCCACGGTTTTTCCCATTGGTTATCGTAGATATTTCTGGTTTTGGTTTCCCTTAAAAATTATCTCTTTTTCCCATGCATTCTCTTTGATCCGACTTTTTATCTTTAAGGATTATCAATAAAAACCAAATTCTGTAAAAAAATAAAACGAGATTTGCTATTAATTTTTCAATGGTCATTGTGATACTGGTAATAAATAAAAGTCTTTGGTCATAAAGGAAAAAAGAAAAGAAAAAGTTTAGTTGGAAAATTCTTTTTACTTTAAAATGAAGTTCAAAGTAAGATTTTGAGTAAATAATGAAATGTTTTTAGTCTTTCTCTTCTTTTTCTTTTACTTACAACACAAATTGCTACGTGATTAACCAAAAATGAGAGAAGAAGACCTTGCTATATAATGGTCTTCAACAAAAAAAGAATACTAGAAAATTTTGGAAAGGAGGAAGTCCATCTTATCTCCTTAACCATAGTTTCAAGAGCCCTTAACCTGATATATAATATCATCTCGGTTCCAAGCCTAATCTTTGATTACTTGGGTTGGGCATTGAATTAGCTCTGATTTTATTTTTTTTGTCGTGAATCTATATACATAAAGTTAGATTTTCTCTCTTTTGGTGAAGACACATCATC